>FIZT01015329.1:0-13248 GCA_900065295.1 Paracoccus marginatus | reverse complement strand
GTCGACCAATGAACGAAGAGAATGAAGGCCAACACTAGCGAACCTATCGAACGTGGCATCGCGAATCGATAATCGAGGAAATGTGTATTCCAAAAAAAATTCAAGGAGCCCTGCTGACATTTTTGTTAAGAAAGCTTTGTTTTTCATGTCCTCTCAAAAATTTGTGTGCTTATTGTATTGTATGAAATGAATAAAGATCGTCGTTGTATGTTTTTTAAATCGTAGTAATATTCCTTTAAAATAATAGATCAAAGACCAAGATCGAGATCGACGTAAATTACCAAAAATAATGCATAAAAATCAGTGAAAATCAAATTCAAAAATTAAATTAGATGAAATTTATTGAAAAGCAATAAGGGATGAGTGATAATCCTACTGAAAAAATTCAAATATACTTACATGAAATTATTTCAGCAAGTCAGTTAAGAAGTGAAGACGAAGAGTATTAAAAATAAAATCAATGTGAAAGTAAAACAGACAGAATATCAGCTAAGTATAGTAGTATACTACACCATATATTTTTTTCTCTCCAAATTTTTCAAAAAATAAAAAAAGTATGCAAAACTACAAAATTTAAAAAAAAAATAAAAAAATAAAAAAAGTGTAATCATTATCACTAAACTTTTTAGTTTATATTATGTTCGCTAGAGCGCTCTCTATGTCTCGAATTTTTGGCAACGCTGTGATTGAAGATCTGCAACACGGTGCAACACTGAGCAGCCATTTTGGGGTTTCCTCCCTTACGTTTCTGCCTTGGGCTTGTTCTACCCGCACCCTTGCTTGCTAAGTTGCTATTGTTCCATGCCTGCTTTCATATCGTACTTCCTGAGAAAATGGAATTCAAATGTGAGGGGTTTTAAGTTCAATTTATTTTCGGTTTTTGCAATGGCTAATCATATTATGTCGAATGTGGCTTAGTCATTGATGTTACTTCAATTTTCGAACGTGGAATTACCCGCATCAAGTTCAGTGATTAGTGAATTTGTTTACGAAAAATACACTGGTTCAAATCAAGCGCAATCGACTTGTAGATGAGCCGATGGATGAATTTTAAGAAGGCGCTTCATCAATTGTAAACCAAACCATTTGAAAAATACCAAGTGAGTTTTTAGTTTAATACTCGGCGGGTTATAATATCATAATATGAATTGTTTTTTTCAACTTCGCGTGTGAATGATTACCGATGATTATGAAGCGTCTCAACGCCGCAATAATTGCGATATTTTTTCGCAGATTTATCGAGTTTTGATATGAACTAGAACATTATTGAATGAATTGGTATCCCTACGCACCTCATCATGTCGGTGTTTTATAAATTCAAAGCTGCGAAGGAGCATGATACTCTTCAATTCGACGATCTTCATATATCATTGCAAGATTTTAAAAAAGCTGTTATCAATCAGAAACAGTTCGGAAAGAACACTAATTTTGATTTGCAAGTTACTAATGCCCAAACTAACGAAGGTAATATATTTTTATATCCTATTGCTTAAGTTTCTGTTGCTGAAATCTCTAAACCTCGTGGCGTAATTTCAGTTTATTCCGATGAAAATTCCTTAATTCCTAAGAACTCATCGTTGATCGTAGTTCGCGTACCTATTGCTGCAACGCAGAAGAAAACATGGTATGTTCAAATCATTGTTCACGTACGTGTATTTTTGCATTGTTTTTCGTCGTCTTACTTAACATAAACGTATATTTTTATTTGTTTTAGGGATGGTGGCGATCAAATTGGGTCTAAAATCGTGAGTTGATTTTAATTATCGATGTTCGACTGTTGCGAGCAAATTATTGATTTTTATTTTCTTGTTTAGGGAGTACTTTCATCCGATATATTACAAGAAAACGCTGGAAATATCGTATTCAAGGTAAATATAATTATTGTTCGTTAGTTCGTGTTGCTTTATTATTCATAACCGTTACACGTCATCTAAATTATGAAATTCATCCTGTAGTCTGCAGACTTGGTGGCTTTAAATGCGAGCGAAGATGATAAGATTCAAGCAATGATGATGCAGTCCACCATTGATTACGATTCCTCAAAGTGAGTTCAATACTTCCTTCACCAATCTAAAATCTCGACATCAAAACAGATGAACCTAATACGTGTATTGTTTTTGCAGTTATTTAAAGTTGAAAGGTGGCAGCCAATATGGCGATCCTCCGCCGAATTACATTTGCCACAAATGTCAGCACCCCGGTCATTGGATTAAAGACTGTCCGATAACGGTAGGCGGCGAATTCTACTAGCAATCGATAAATGACGCGCTTGCGCTATCTATTCACGCTTTTAGTAACATGTGATTCTCGCAGCTTAGCGTTTTTCGAGTATTTATTTATCGCGTTAAAACATACGTATAACCCAAGTTCGGTATTTATCGCCAGGTTGTTCCTGATATTAAGAAAAGTAGCGGAATTCCGCAAAGTTTTATGACACCAGTTGACGGACCTTCGGTTCCTGGTGCTTTAATGACCCCTACCGGTTCATTTGCTGTTCCTACGATCGATTTGTAAGTTGACATTTCACGAGTAACATATTCCCTTTCCGATATGAGGTTTCATTTCGAACGCTTTCTTTTCGCAGATACGCTTACAAAGAAGGTAAAAAAGAAAAACCATTTATACCTTCGGAAGAAAGCGAAGAAGAAGCTAAACCAATTATACCCGAAGATTTGACATGTTCGCTGTGTCAAGATTTACTAACAGATGCTGTCATGATGCCTTGCTGCGGTGATTCGTTTTGTGACGATTGTAAGCAAATTTCGATTACTTTTTGGCGTTTTGTTTTTTGATTTTCGTACACAGAAATCGAATTGATGATTTCCTCGCCCTTGTTCAAGGTATTCGTAACATGTTGATTGAGACCGAAGAAAATCAGTGTCCCGATTGTAAAGAAAAAGATATCTCTCCGGAGACGTTGATACCTAATCGATTTCTACGTAACGCTGTCAACAATTTCCGTAACAAGACTGGCTACCGAGGAGGTGGCCAACGTGTTAAGCAGTCCGAAACTCAGCCGGAACCATCCAAATCTCCAGCTATCGGTATGAATGCGGATAACAATTCTATTCTAAGCTTAATTATTCTAGTTGTTAGTATTTGTCAAAGTTTCCTCCGAGGTTTCGTCGTAACTCGAAATATTTGGGGTGGATGTAGAGGAAGGGAAAGTTTAATACGAGTGGATAATTTTTAGAAAGCGAACGAGAGTTATACGAGGAATTCCACGTTTTTAAAGATGTCATTTGTGTGATACGTTTATTAATCTGGTTGCATTTTTTTTTTTATTTTAATGTGAGTTTTTTTCCATTGATCGATTATCGAATCGAGAACGTATACGCGCAGATAATGCGCGATTACTGCCATTATGATTATAAGTCGATAAATTCTATTTCTCCATATCGGCGTCTTGTGATGTATTTTGGTTTATTTGGTATAATTCTACTTATCTAGTCATGTATTTTGAATTTCCATGCATTTTTACCTACGTGTTACCAAGTATTCTATTTTTTTTTTCGAGTTTCTTTCGAGAATCTGAAGTCGTAAGTACTCGTATTGTGATATTCGGATTAGAATTTTGTCATCGAATTCGAATCGTTCCTTCAATTCGTGTGATTATTTTTTTATTGTTTTCACTCCTTGGATATTTCTATTATTCGAATGTATTCAGTAATGAACGATTTGATTCGTTAACTTTTTCTTCATTTATTTACCTTCATCGATGTTCTTTTTATACGTTGATAAATAGTGTTACGTAGTACATTACGTAAACGATGTAAAATTTGGAGTAATGTGACGTGAATAGTGTTTTAATACCTTAATGCGATTGTAATGTTTCAATTGTGTGAATATTATCGCTGTAATCCGAGCATGTTATATTGTTGTAGTTGTAATGACTATGGTTGTGGTGAAACTTGGTGGAATTTTTTTCCATATTTTTCATTGAAAAATAAATTACTTTTTTTAGTTCTACGAACTAACTTTGGATTTTGTCAAAAATGAAATGACTGAAATTATCCAATTTATTTTATCATTTTTTGAAAAGGATAAACCCCATTCTTTTCTCTCTCTTTTTTTAAATAAAATTTCATGCTCTAAAATTGACCCCCCCCCCCCCCCCCCCCCTTTTTTTTTTGAATTTTTATTGGAAAAAATTTTTTTAAAAAAAATTTCTGCCCTAAAATTGCCCCCCCCCCCCCCCAATTCCAGTTCATTTTCGAGATTTTAAAAAAAAAAAAAATTGTATCTCAGGAAAAGATTCAATTTCGAGTTCTCATTTTCGTCGTTAAAATTGTGTGAAAATGAGCGTTTTGATTCATAAAAAAATTCATTATTTTAAATTTTATTTCTCATCTTCGAATTTATTATTATTTTTCGAAATTGAAAAAAAATTTATAACGAGAATTTTTCAAATTATTGGTCAATTTTATTGTTTTAAGATTGTTTCGATAGACTAATTCGTTTTTTTTTTCGAAAATTGAAAATTGAATTTTCAATTTCGTACCCTCTATAACTTTCTGTATTCGTTCTTGTCCAAAAATTTGAAAATGTTTATAGATTTATTCGTTTGTTTTTCTAATTATCCGATAAGTACTCGTATTTATGTAGTTCTTTACGAATCAGTCGAGTTTGTTGTATACTTTCACTCGAAACTCTATCCAAGGAGAACAACGATCGTATATTGGATTTAATTTCAATCGAGAACAAGAAATGAAAACAGCACAACTCAGTACCTCGAAGGACCGTCAGATCGACCACGATTCCATCAAGAAATGGATTTCGTCCGCGTTGGACAGAACTTGAGACGATGAATAATTATTTTTAAGACGAACGAGATTGTTATTCGTACGACTTTTTTGTAAAAAAAAATTCACGTAGGTTTCTCAGTTTCTTGTGTAATGATGAAAATTATTCTGTTATCGAGGGTGAGGGTGATATGTAGTCTTATTTATAGGTCCATTTGAATTTTTATTTGTAATGAGACCATCTTTATTCATATTCTCGCTCGTGTTTTGGACAAAATTAATGATTCCGAAGGAATTGATTCTCCCCCCCCCCCCCACAATGTGTACCTAATAATGACCATGCCTGTTTTGAAATCCTCAAAAGTCAGTAATTCCTAACATTTTTGAAAAATTTTGATTTCTGGTGTACCTGATATTGAACCCTGTTATGTTGGTTTTCGATTAGCCTCTTCACCCTCTTTCTACACTTCTGTTGACGATTTTTGCCTAGTGTATGATTTTAAGAAAAAGTCGATTTTTTCGCTACCCTCATATTTTCGACTTATAGTCCCCTCCCTCCTCCTGCACCATCGATTTTCTCCGTTGCCAAATGTTTTTATTCTGAAATTTTGGGAAAATCTCAATTTTTGGCACCTCCATATTTTTGATTTAGGCTCCCCCGCCTCACTGCACCATCACCCTTCTGTGTCAATTTTTTTGTTTGACGATTTTTGGCAAAGTTTTAATTTCTTGTCAACTTGAATTTTTGCCCCCTCCTCCCCAATTGAAAATTTTTTATTTGATAATTTTTGGGGAAATCTAAATTTTAAGCTGCTCTGATTATTTGATTTACCCCCTTCCCTCACCGGTCCACCATTGACAATTTTTTATTCGATAATCTTGGGGAAAATCTCAATTTTTGTCTACTCGATATTTTCGATTTAAGCCCCCTTCCTCCCTCCAGTACTGGCATTCCTCTCCTTCGCCAATTTTTTTATTCGAGGATTTTTGGCAAAATTTTAATTTTCTGTTGACCTGAATTTTTTCCCCTCCCTTTCAATTGACAAATTTTTTATTCGATAAATTTTGGGGAAATTTAAATTTTTATTTGAGCTTTCTCCCTCTCTCCTGTACCGTCATTCCTTTCTTTTGCCAATTTTTTTTTCGAGGATTTTTTTACAAAATTCAAATTTTTTGGGGACCCGAAATTTTCGCCCTCCTCCCCTCTATTTCAATTTTTCATTCGATAATTTTTGGAAAAATTCAAATTTTTTGGCTGCTATGATATTTCTGGGTTACCCCCCTTCTTGCATCGTCCGACTCCTCACCGATTGACCGTTTTTGTATCCGATAGTTTTTGGAGAAATGAAATTTTTTGCTGCCCTGATATGTTTGGTGTCATACCCATACAACTTCCCCCCTCCCTTCCGACCCTCTTCATTGGAAACTTTTTATTCGATAATTTTATACTCGTAATTTCAACTCCGTACCTGGAGTGCCTAAGTACTTATATTTTTTGTTGGTTTTTATGCTGGTAAATTGTTAATTAATTATTATTATCATTATTGATAACTGTACGTAGAATCGTGTGTCGATTCGATTGTTTACAAATGTGATCTTTTGTGATATTTTTTCCTAGTTATTTGTTGAGTCCTGATCTCTTGAACGTATTTTTTTTTCTCCTTTTATTTCTCATTACGAAATAAATGGTACTGATAAGTATCGAGTGATATGTTTTTGTTTTTGATTATTTGTATAAGCGGCTTGACATCTCGAATCCAAGCTTTGGATACAGCGGACGACGACGTAGGACCTTATAAAGGGTGTAGTTTTTAAGAGAACGAGCACGTCGATTAAGTTAACTTTTATTTTAGTATGTTTTAATAATCTAACCAGTTTGAGGTACATTTAATAGCTAAATATATTTTTAAAATCTGTTTTTACGTCCCTATTATTACTATCGTCTTCGATTTTTTCCGGCTTGAGCGTCGTTTTGCCAGGGAACGACGAAGTAGTGATAGGACATCCCCCAATTAGTATTCTAGATGAAAATTCCTACAATTGGAGTGTGCTAAAGTGATCGAGTTTCGATCAAATTTCGATAAAAAAATCGTGGATAGGTCACTGGAAATCATCTGTCTGGTGGTAGCTTTTTTAAGGGGGAGGAGGAGGACTGGCTTGTACATTGTGGTAAAGACTTGGACTGTCCTTGTCCTATAAGTATTCAAATAATTCTCGAGTTGACTCTGATTTTGTTTGGTGGAGAAGAAGGAAGTTTCAGATTGATCTCGAGTGAGGCTATGGAAGAGTTGAGATTCCGATCGTTGCTATTTTCCAAGTTCAAAGCCACTGCGATCCCTTTTTTGAGATCAGATAAGGTTTTGAACTTGGACATATTTCGTATTTAAATAACTTTTTTTCTTATTTTTGTATGTTTTGCTTTCAGAATTTTTATTCGATTTTCTCTTTAAAATCTTCGAAGCGAGTTTCGCGAAGGTCTTGTAATTGACGACTCCTCCCTCTTCGCCCCTCTAAGCCTTGTTTCGAAAAAAATAATCGAAAACCGAATGACATGACCAGAGTTTAGCTTCGTCATTTTTTTTGTTTTTTCGTATTTATTACCTTGTGTGGTGGTCTGTTTTAGTCGATTCTTGAGCGCGAATGGACAATACCGATGGCGAGTTGACCCATTGCATCGGACAACGAAGCAGTTGGCAATAATCTTAAGCAACTGGGGGACTCGATTAATGGGTTAGAGAATATAGTTGTTTGCGTCGAAGATTAATATCTCTGTTTTTCTTTTTTTTTTTGAATTTAGAAAACGACGACGTAGAAATCATAGCGACCGTACCGACCGAAGTGATACCGAAGGAGGAACACGAACCGGAGAAGGAGATGGGCAGCGCGATCGCCGTGCTCGGATCGTCGGGGCCGGCTTCGCAGTTGCATCGTACCGGCCCGCGTGCTTCGACCAACGGTACGCAGAATAAAATGCCCACCATACACGTGGAGCACAGACCACCGATGGGCAGACCTTCGAAGCATTCGCAGAACGAGCCCGACAGCGGCGGCGATTCGCGACGTAATCTGGTCAAGTGAGTCTTTTCGAGAGATTTGTACGCTTTTTATGCGATTCTGACTTCTAACTCGGGGCGTTTTTCTTCTAGCAATGGTATCAAGCAATCGAACGAACCTGCGATAGATGTGGAAAGACCGTCGCCTCCTGTTCTACCTATCGGACCTCCTCCGGCCTTACCACCGGATCATAACCGTTTGTCTGGGCCGCCACCGCCCTTGAACCAGTCACCGAATACGGCCACCGCACCGCCGGGCTATAATCAGCCGCCCATGCCTCCTATGGGAGGGCCTCCTTATCGTGAGTTGGATCGTATGGTTACGAACGGACAGCAGCCGGCGGATAGGTTTAACTGGTCGTTTTGTTTCGCAGCTGGCGCACCTCCTATGATGCCGAATTACGGACATCCTCCGGGCGTTAATCCGATGGTGATGCCTCCGCAGCATATGGCCAATCAGCCCAACGTCAGGATGTATCATTATCCGGGCCAGCCGATGTATAATCCGCAGATGAGTAAGTATCGTGCCAAGATTTCACTTCCACGTCGATACGACCAAGATCTCCGCTTGGGTGCATTTTATTTAGCTCGAAAAATCTGAAAAAATTACCACGAAGAGGCCTTTTCGTGTTTTTTCGACCATTGAATTTTTTAAATGAGATCTCAGCGCTAGTAGGGGGCACAGGGGGTCTCAATTTTGGTGAAAATTGAAAAAAGAAATGAAAAAATGGTGTGACATGTCGTTTGTTACGTTTTCGACGCAGCTGATTTCGAATTTTCGGTTTGTTTTCCGATACGACCCCTCTGAGCCCCGCAACGAGCCCCCAACATGCGTTTGGAATTCGAAAAAGTTGAAAAACACCCTCCACGTATGCTTTGTACTGTTTTAAATGAATTATTCCACCTTTCAGACGACAGAGGATTCCGTTCCGGACCAAACAGAGGAATACGTATGCACGGAGACGTCTACCAAGACCGGTAAGTAGGCCAATACCGCTTCTATCTCTTGTCTCTTGACCTTACTCAACTCGAAATGGCTTTGCTTTCAGCGCCAACGTTGTAGAAGACCCTTGGGAAGCGTTCGAGAGGCATTTACGCGAACGCGAGAAACAAGACAGACTGAGACGTAACCGTTCGCGTCGTTCTAGAAGTCGATCTCACTCTCGCGGTAAAACTCGCTCGATATCGCGTTCGCGATCCAGATCCAGGTCGCCTCTGAAGAACCGCTCCGGCACGAAAACGCCGCCTTTGATGCGTAAAGATTCGCCTTCGATTAAACGAGAGTTCAGGTCTCCGGTCGGAGCGAACCGTAGTCGATCCAAGAGCCGCAGCAGAACACGGCTCAGGTCTCGTAGCCGCAGTCCTATGCCCAGATCGGGTAGCATGTCGCCGAACGGTGGCATGAAGAAGAAAAAGAGGAGCGTTTCTTTGTCTCCGTCCAAGGTTAAGAAACGTAGTCGTTCGCCTAGTCCGAAAAAAGCTCGTAGGATGAACAGAAGTCGATCTAGGTCCAGGACTAGAAGCAGGTCGAAGAGTATAACTAGATCGAGGAAGAGGAGAAGATCGAGAACTCGCAGTAGATCTCTTAGTAGTCGGTAAGATGGACTGGAGGGTTGGGAAATTTTATCCAGTCAGCGTTTTATTCACGTGCTTGTTTTTTTATTTCGTTCTAGATCTTTCTCCAGAGGCAGATCGTATTCCAGATCGGTTAGTCCGAGAAGCAGAAGGTACTATAGTCCGAGTAGGTCGTCTCATCATCGTGCTAAACGTAGCAGTAGAAGTCCCCGTCAACATAGTTCCAGGTAAGAGGAAGAAATTTTTGGGAATTCAAGAATTTTTTTTTTTTGTGTTTTTTTCTTCAATTTTTCTAATCAAATAATCTCTCAAATTACAGATATCGTCCGTCAAATTCCAGTTACAAAGACGGCTCGCCATTCGTGCCAGCAGCCCACCACGAATCGAACGATTACCGTGGCGGATACGGCAGACGTGGCGGTAGAAACCAACGCTACCAAAGAGGAGGCGGCAAGTACTCGAACTCGAACCAAAACTACGACTATGGCAAACAATACGACAGGTAAACGTCCGAAAACTTTCAAACCTAGCGCACCCTACTCACACACGATTCTAATATCATTTCTCGCTCCTATTCTAGAAGCGGCAGCGATCGATACGACGACAAACGCTACGCAGACACCCAAAGATCCTACTTCAACGCGAACGATCAGTCGAGAAACCGCAAAGACGCCTACTATCAGCCACCGATCGAGTCGTACAACCAATACCAGAATCCGTACCCGGAGATACCTCCGCCCGGCACCACCGAGCCCATACCTAGTCTCTTATACAACGCGAACGTGCCTTACGACGACGCCAACAACATGTATAACGTGCGCAACGACAAGTACCGGTCGCCCGACTACCCCGTGGTGGCCGAGCCCGTGTACCAGCCGCAGAATCTGAAACCGTTACTAGAAGAAGACTGGCAGAAACCGGCCAGAGATCGAGACCACGACCACTACCGTACGAAATCGCGAGAAAAATACCACTACGCGGATATGGATCGCGACCGCAGACACGACGGCAGATCAGAGCAGCAGGATCGCGACCGTAGACACGACGGCAGATCGGAGCAGCAAGATCGCGACCGTAGTAAGCACGAGAGCAGATCGGAGACGGATCGCAGCGACCGTAGACACGACGGTAGATCGGAGCACGATCGCGATCGAAAGCACGAAAGCAGATCGGAGACAGATCGCGGCGATCGTAGACCCGGCAGCAGGTCGGAGGTGGATCGCGAGAGCAGGCACCGGTACGCGTCTCCTTCGCCGGGCCGCGGCGAAAAGAAACACAGATCTCACGGTCACAGCACCGATAAAGATAGATCGCGATCGGAACGCGCAGCCAAAGGTGGCAGCGTCGAAAAACACGTCGAATACGAACGCGTCTCCGATTCCAAAACCGAAGCGTTATCCGACAAAGAGAAATCTCGCAAGGACGACGACAAAAAAGACGATCACAAAGAAAAGAAGGATAAATCCAAACGCAAGAAGAAGAAAGACTCGGACGCCGATAAAAAGAAAAAGAAAAAAGTCAAAACGAAAAAAGAAGAAGACCATAAACCAGCGGACGACGCTAAATCGCCGCATGTCGAAGAGAAACGTCCCACCAATGCCGACGAGCAACCCGATACCGAAAGAGTTTTCGAATTGGATATCAAAGATAACGATTTGTACGACATCGAAGATACCAAAGTCGACAACAGCATCATCGAAAGCTACGCGCAAGCGGATAAACCAGAAGAACACGCCGGTGATAAACATCGTCACGAACCCGTCGTATTAGCTCCGGTACCCGAACTATCGAAATGGGAACGAGAAGAAGAGATCAGTTCGGACGACACGAGGCTACTCGTTTCCGATTCATCTTGCGAATTCGTCGATAGCAAAAAAGTAGTCACCAACGAAATCATCAAACGAGCCGAAAACGTTTTATTCCAAAAAGCCGCCAAAATACCGACCAAATCCACCGACACCAAGGTCGAACCGCCTAAAGACACCGACGACCTTATCCTGCCGGAGAATCCGAGAGAAGCTCGCAAATCGGGCAATTCGCTTCAAATAACCGTCCCGGTCAGCGCCAAACTGGAAGACGATCAGAGAACAACTTCGTCGGGACGTATCTCGGCCAAAGACCGTCTGGGAGCTAAAGTCGACGACAAGAGTTCGTCAATTCGCAGCCTAGTCGAGCCGAAGAAACCGTCGCCAACGTTGAAATCGGTCGTAGACGTGAAGCACACGTCGTCCCGAAGCGATTCGCGTCACAGAACGGAGAAACGCGACGATAGCAAAAGTCGCAAGCACGACGATAGGAAACACGAAGATAAAAAGCACGATGACAGGAAACGTAAGGAAAGCCGCCATCACGGCGACTCGAAGCATTCGAAACATCGCGATTCCAAAGAAAACAAAGAAAAGAGACGTAGAAAATCGAGCGAAGACGAAACTAAGCCGAAGAAAGATCACGACGAGAAAGAAAAAGAATTATCAGTCGAGAAAGAGCCGCCACGTAAAGAACCTTTCGCCGAGAATAAAGATACCAACATTCAGGAGCCCGTTAACGCGGATAACTCGATCAACGATGTGAAAATCATGCTGGAGAAGAAACGACCTTCGCTGGACGAAGCTACATTCGAACCGGACTACGATTTGACGTCGGAATCGGAAGAAGAAGGCGAAACTAAAACCGCCGACGAGGAGAAAACTAAGAAAACAGTCGTCGAACCCGCCAAAGAAGTCAAGTCCGGTATCGATAAAGAATTAATCAAGAAATTAATCGAACATACGCGTTCGTCTAGTTCCGATTCGACTACCGAGTCGAGTACCGACTCGTCTGTCGAGAGGAAAAAACACAAGAAGAAGAAAGCAAAGAAAAGGAAGAAGGCGAAGAAACGCCGTGCCTACAGTACCGATTCTGAATCGGAAGAATCTTCCGACAGTGATTCCGATTCCGATTCCAAGCATAAACGTAAGAAGAAACACAAACACAAGAATAAAAAGACCAGAACGGCCAAGAAGAAGAAGAAGACCAAACACAGGTCGTAGGTTGTTCTTCTTAATTGTATTCATTCTTGTCAACGTATGTATTTTGTAAATTTTTTTATAATTTAGTCATGTTGTACTTTGATGGTTTTTGATTATTTATTCGTGTTTGTATTCTCATTATTATGCTCTTTTTAATTCGTATGTATTCCTCTATTTGATACGTACATTATATTGTTCGAATGTTATTTATATTCATCTTGCTCCCCTGTGAAATATATTTTTTAAATATACCGCCTTAATTCTTCTCGATGCTTGTTGTTTATTTTCTACATGAGTTACTGCTTCATGACGCTTGAATTTTAATGGTAATGATGAAAATAACTATCGAGATTGGAACAGAAATTAGTATTCGTGCATTCTGAAGTATAGGTAATCATTTACAATAAGAATTTTTGGTGAAAAATCACTTATTCGATAGCAATGCGAGGCCGAATAGTAAAAAGTAAAGCTATATTTGCGACCAGCGACTTCACTTTAGTCGATAGCGGTTCGAATCGCAATTTTTTGAAAAATTTGACATTTTCAAAGGTTATTTTCTGTATTATTCCGACAAGTATGTACCTATCGGAGCTGGAAACCAATTGCAGATTCGTGTTTGGCGATTTCGAATTAATGACAAACGATGCTTCAACCAGGTTCGTACTTCTCATAAAGGCTAAAAAAACCGCCACCAAAGATATATTTTGGAATTTTTCATTTTTCTCGTCAAAAGAAGTTGCATACCCGTAGGCAAATTGACGCAGTAAAAAAAAAAAGTCGTAGCAGGCGGACCACTACGTAAGAGCCAAATTTTTGAAGTAGGAACTTTGTCTTCTTTTTAAAACAAAGAATTACAATTGACAAACGCAT
>FIZT01015320.1:0-16263 GCA_900065295.1 Paracoccus marginatus | reverse complement strand
CTGTACAGGCATAGCTCCTTAGGGCTAAGATGGCGTATGCGTTTACTTGGTTATTTAGTACTTTAGATGAATCTATGCGTACCCATATTGAACTTGAAGTACTTATTTGTGCCTACGCGGACGTTTCAACGACCTTTTTCATTTTCATTTCTATTTTTTGATAATTCATTGTATACTCAATTCTTACAAATAATTAGTAGAGTGAATGTAATTTTGATAACGATAAGAATGATTATTGTACATAGATAGTATAAATGATTGTGTGTACCTACTTTTTATCTGCTTCATCTTGAATTGATTTGATCGATCTTCGCATATTTGCGTAATCACTGTTTAAATAAGAATAGTGATCGAATTGTAATAAACTGCCATTTATTGCTTTTATAATTCGTTGTTTTATTTGCAAATTGTAATTTCACTTGAGCTAATTTTCAATTGAAAAAATGCATTTGCATTATTGTTTTATCCTATTTGCCTTTTAATTTTGAAGACGAATGAAAACAACATAATCCATGACGAGTACATTCGAACATGACCGTAGAAGTCCGAATGCATTGTGCTTGTGTTTACAATTTCATCGTAGTGGGAGGGAGGTATCCGACACCGACATCGATGAGCTGACTAAAATGCTCAAGCTTTAGCTGATGAATAAGAATGATTATTGTGAATTTGTGATTCTTGTTGTAACAATTTTATACCGCTTGATTATTTCCATTTTTTTTCTATTTTGTAACTTTTTAGAAGGTAATTTATCGAGTCATTTTCATTGCATATTTGCCAAAAGTAACATAGACAGAGTGAGTATTTTTGTTGATACGTTTCTTTCAGTATGGTTCTGTAGTTACATGTTTTACTGTTAATCTTATCTTGAAACGAAATGAAATTGTGCGCAATGATAAAAGAATAGTACTTCACATTCATTTTGTTTTAAGGCGGAGTACGTGCGAGTACGTGATTTAAAATGCCGAAGATTAAGATCGAGTATAGCCTAGGAGCTAAACCCTTACCAGAATCGAGTTCGGTGTTAATTATCGGTAATATCAAGCATTTGCAAACTCTAAAGTATAGTGACATTAAAGTGAAGCTGCACCCTTTGGTAACAGAAGAGGTAAGATAGCGTAAAATATTTCTCAATTTCATTGAATTTTCATTCTTATATTCCTTAATTATTTCAGACTTTCGTTTCGGCGTTGAGTAATCTTCGTCCTAATCCGTCAGATAATTGTTCGCTGTACTTGAATACTATTACTTTAGCTGCTTTTGCGGATAAGGCCACTCACTATAATTCTTCGGCTCAACCTCACCTATTGACTGAAATCGTTAAATCAGTTTCGAAAGGAAAAGAACTGAATATTGTGGTATGCACGAATGAATCCGTAGTTTTTTTCGTGAGTCTTGGCGCAAATTATCTCGAAAATTATCATCTACTTATGTTTGCAGATAGTTTGTGAGAAAAAAGATGTTTTCGCTTCGGGTGCAGCTGTTGCCAAAGCATTTCCAATTTTTAGCAAAAAAACCAACGTCGATTATAATGAAAAAGGGCTCAACGAGAAGTCACAGGTTTTGGTTGAATTTCTCATCGCTCAAGATAGTCAAGTGATCAATGTATTCAATTCGGAAAACGTACCCCATAACTATGTTGAATTGAAAAACATCACTGAAACGTTAGGCTGTGTATCTTACGGTATTCAACTTGCGGCGAGAATTGTAGACGCGCCATGTAATGAGATGAATGTAGATACTTTTATCGAAGTAAGTGATTACATTTTTGGTTCTTGAATTAACGGAATACAAGTAATATTGATCCGTTGGGTTCGATTATTAGGAAATCAAAGATGTTGGGAAGCAATTGAACATAATACCGGTGATAATCCGGGGCGAAGAATTGAAAGAACGCGGATTCGGCGGTATTTACGGTGTTGGTAGAGGTGCTGCGATTCCACCAGCTCTAGTTATTCTATCGCATCGTGTACCCAATGCTACGGAAAATATTGCCTGGGTTGGAAAGGGCATTGTTTACGATACCGGCGGTTTATGTATTAAAGGAAGGGTACGTGTTTGGTTTGAAGATTTTAAAAATGATTGTTGAAATCTGCTACATATTTTCGTTTGATTTTCGTCTCTGCGCAGGTTTCTATGGTAGGAATGAAACGCGATTGCGGCGGAGCCGCGGCTATTTTAGGAGCATTTTATGCAGCTGTAAAACTAGGTTTTACGCAGAATTTACACGCTGTGTTTTGTTTAGCCGAAAATGCCGTCGGCCCTTTGGCTACCAAACCAGATGATATTCATAAATTGTACTCTGGAAAGTAAGTTTTTCAAATCATTTTCGAGTACGAATGTACGTTCTATTCTAACACAATTTGCTTGTGTTTTTAGAACAGTTGAAATCAATAATACAGACGCGGAAGGTAGATTAGTGTTGGCTGACGGTGTGGTTTACGCCAAATTGGACCTAAAAGCGAATACTATTGTTGATGTAGCTACTTTAACTGGAGCACAGGTAATTGTTATAATTTCTCAAACTCGTAATCAATGCCGTATTATAATGAGTGGAAATATTTTACGATTTATTTCAGTCTGTAAGTACAGGAAAGCATCATGCGGCTGTCATGTCGAATCATCAAAAATGGGAACAACTAGCCGTCGAGTCTGGTTTACAATCCGGTGATCTCGCATTTCCAATAATTTACTGCCCCGAATTGTACTTTAACGAATATAATTCGGATGTTGCAGATATGAAAAATTCAACTGCCGTAAGATATTGTTATAATGCGATTAATAATAATTGGAATTTGATTTATCGACGAATTTTTCATGATATATTTCTTTTGTAGGATCGCACAAACGCTTTGTCATCGTGTGCCGGTTTATTCATGGCTGCTCATCTTGGTTTTGACCCGGATATCAACTGGGTTCATGTAGATATTGCGGGTGTATCTTATTTGGTACTTTTTTTAGTTTCTTTTTTCTACAAAAAAAAAACTTGTTGCTGTTGTTGAATTTTCTAAGTAACTCCGAGTCCAATTTTCTTTTTAGGGCGAACGCGCAACCGGATATGGAGTGGCTTTATTGAATGTCATGTTCGGAAACTATTCTAAAGACGCGAATTTACAATATTTGTGTCCTTCCAAGGATAGCAGTTTTGCCACAAACTGTGATTCTCATCATAGCAAGAAAAGAAAAACCTAATTTTAGCCATTCTAAACTTTTATTCACATCACGTGTGGTATTTTAATTTATCATTGTCAAGTTTCAATTTATTGTGCCGATGCTTTGTACTGGTAGTCACTATAATCTTTGTGATTGAAGTCATATTTATTTAAAATTAGCGTCTTGATTAAAGAGAATTATGAATGTATTGCCTTCGCTGGTTTTGTAACGAGAGGTACATGTGTACGTTAATACTGAATCAACGTACAAAATAATATTCAACTGAGAAAATTTTTTATGTAGAATTTTCGTCTACGTTATAAAATCAAACTTCAGTTGGTTTGATAAAAGATTGAACAGTATATTTAAAATTTATACATGATTAACGAAAAGTAAAATAACAAAAAAGAATAACACTTCGGTAAGAAATTGAAACAATAAGAATTAAAAATATTTCAAAAAAGTAAGTAGACCCTAACCAAGTAACCATACTAAATTTTTATACTAAAAACCATATTCAAGAACTGCTCATAATGAATTGTGATAACACCATCTTGATCAGTATCGTATTGACGGAATGCAGAAGTCAAAGTCTGAAAATGAAAAATCATCAAAATTCGCACACAATTTGTATACCAGCCATAACACGTAGATGGCAACATGATTCTTCCTACTTACTTGCAATATAATACAGCACTGAATGAAGTCATCGAACAAAATCGTTCCTTTTCCGAATCTATCAAATTTACGCAGCATCACAGAAATAAGATTATCGGATAATCTATACCCAAAAGTGGTTAATGCCGACTTCAATTCGTTGAAGTCAATATTCCCAGAGTTGTCTCGATCGAATGAACGGAAACATGCCTGCCAATCTGTAACGTATTTCCATAAAGCACCGAAATCTTCGAACGTGATGGACGATCTGTTATTTTTATCAAACATTCCTGCAAATGAATTGGTCATAAGAGATTGCAATGGGTAACTGTGACCATTATGAAAAATATGATCTATGCATTGTCAACTACTACAGAAAGTCTATCGATATTACCTATCATTAAACGCACTGTTTCTGGATTGAATGGAGCCCATGTTCCGTTTGAAAGCGCAGTTTGAAGTTCATCAGCAGTTATGTATCCACTTCGATCCTTATCAACTCTGTAATTTTATAAGTTTACATTACATAGGTAGGTAAATGAAGATAATACTGAATTCGTGGTCAATCTTCAAAGCTGCTACAACGCAGCATCCTTAAGAGTAAAAATTGTTTTCATGCAACTCAATAAACCTTGACAATAACTGTTGGATTTATACTAAGATTTTTTGTGATTTTCATCGATTAATACCGAGAAAAAAGAAAGAAATCGTTCATCACTTACCTCTGAAACACATCCCATAAGAATTCTCGAGTTGGTACAGCAGAAGGAGGAGCGTAATACGCCATTGATGAATTGAATGCTTATAGACTATGAAGAAACACCGACTGCTGTTTTATACTTCAAAAAAACTGCCAAATGTTCAACTCCGATTACACGAGAAAATGAAATGATCGATAATGGGATGAATCACTGGATTTTCAAGCACCGTTCAAGAATATGCAAGAATGAAATTATTACGTATGCGAATCGTTATCTCGTTACGAATTATCAGTTGATTTTCACCACACCACATCCCGCCCCGCCCTTACTGCATACTGTGCAGTGTCGATATTTTTACAATAAAATTTACTTCATATTTCATAAGGATGGATTTCATTTATCCAAAAATAAATCGTCAAAGTATGATTTCTTTGAAAGTAAATTTTGAAGAATTTTGAGTAGTTGGTAGATATTTATAGCCAAAGCTTATGCAGCAATAAAATTCATCTCTTGAATCGTATCTCATCAGCCATTCATTTCATATTCAACGTTGGTCTTGGTGTACCGAATATCTACGTAGGTACTCCTATAGAGAAAAATTCCAGCCCGTATTCAAAAATAAATCGACAAAATCAATTTTTTGAGTTATACAATTATCAACATTTTCTTTGAGAATTAACAATATAATACAAAATGTTTGTTCCTTTCGATTCGCTTAAACCATAAATTACTCGAGAAATTAAAAATTACGAAGCATTTCGGGAGAAAATTCACTTTACTTTCTGACGACCTCGTTTCACGAATCGTAAATATTGAACGACATCATAGAGCTACAATAAAACCCATCTCAATGGAATGTAATAAACTTAAAGGTAGTGTACAGTGTTAAAAAAGCAAGAAATAAAATTTATTCATAATTAATAAAAATGAACCAACATATACATAGAATAATATACATTTTTTGAAATGAACTTTATAATCATTAAAACACTTCCACAATCGTGATATTTTTTCATCTATACCGGAGCACAAACCTTTTAGCTCATCAATGATAGTTTTAAAATTTTTATAAATTTTTCATTCCACGGATATGGGGTAACATCTGATCTGAAGTGAAACGTTAAAGAAACAGTAATTTTGTCAAAATGCCTTCATGACTAAAAATTACAGATTAAACAAAAATACAAACTACAAAGGAATAATTCTTAGGAAAATAATAAACCTATCTTAAATCATAAAATTTATTACATAAGTTGTATTTCTCAGATAAGAACCCCACAGAATTTTTGCGACGAAGCTTTGTTTATTTCCGCGCCACCAGACTGTTCTTGATACACTTCTATCACATCTCCATCTTCCATCTCCAGCTAACAAAGAAAAGATGAAGAAAATTAATTTTCACGGTGTTGAAATTACGTACCACGATCAGGGTTGCAAGTAATGTTTACCGATTTAGGGGTGTCTTCGTCGGTTATTCGTCTACCGTCAAATAAGAATCGTAAACCGGGTAACTGAACTCCCTGAAAATTCAATGACACTCATTAATTCTGAGATCGGAATATGTACGTTGTACATTAATCAGTCATCAAAATACTTACAGCTTTTTCACTGTATGACCGTTTTAATTTGTACATTTGGGTGCTCATTTTCACTCTGAAATGGATTTCGTTGGAATCCTACGAAATATACAAAAAAATTGAGTACTATGTAACAGGAAATGATGAACCACACCGAACATGACTTACGTTGCCGAGAACTTTCAGCTTGATATATCCGCCGGAATCTCCTTCGCCTTTTTCAGTTTTAGAAGCGTCTTCGTCGTTCTGCTCGTTCTACGATTTAAGTGCAAGTAGCATTGAATTAGAATAAATTCGTGAGCACAGTGCTTACAATAGCTACAATATCGTTAGTAAAGCGTGAGGAAAATGACGGAAATTCAATTTCAGTGGTAAATTGAGGAATATCTTCGTCAAACACGTAAAATGTGGGTATAATCGAGGGTTCAAGCTCATCGACAAATCGGTATTATTTACTCGTGAGTTCTTTTTACCTGTGCTTCAGATGAAGCTTCTTGACGCGGTTCCTGTTGGGCGGCCGCATTCTCGTTGGAGGTATCATCAGTTATGTCTAACTGATCCATGGTTAAAAAATAACTACAATTATAGCAACTAACAAAAATACTTTCACAAAATAATGAACAGAAAACTTATGCTTCGTCTTCGTGTTATCGCGCGAAGTCAAAATGGCGATTATTTTTTTCGTTCAACAAACTGATGGATTAGTTCAATTCCCAGCATAAAAATATCTCCGATCTATAAATTTGATTTATAAACTGGATTATTCAAATTTTACCGTAAACAAAAAACCCATAGAGTGACGTATTCCTGGATAAACGAGTGCTCATCAGGTTTTTTATCAATCACGTGACTTTCTTTGTTCAGGCAATGAGAATAACAACGTTATTACTGTATTTTCGGAACATTTTTCAAAAAATGTCAAACCGAATTTGTTTATATTATTCCTTAGAGAGTGCGCTTCAGAGTGTAAATAGAAGAAGAACAAGACCTGTTTCAACTTTCTTGTTCATTATCTCCATCGTTGAACTTCTTTCGTAGTCGTTCTTTTTTTTCGGTCATTCACATTACATAAAATAGAATTTTGCAAAATTTTCTTGAAAATTTCGTTGGGATTAAGATGTTTTCCGATAAAGTGACGAACTGGTTATAGTACGCGATTATTTTTGCGAATTACCGCGTGCTTGATTTTCTTATTCAACGTTGTGTTTTATCGGTTGTGTTGAAAATTTGTGTTTGTTTAACGTAGGCCTATTATTCACCAAGGTTGAGTTAATCGTAAAATTTTTCAATAAATTTTTCACTTGGCGCGATATAATTTCATAAATGTCGTAAAATGGCGTTATAATATACTTCCGATCGAAGATGCAACCCAACAACTCGATGGAGCCTCCGAACTTGGTCCAGCAAATTATGGATCGAGGGAAAAAAGGAGCTGCTAACTACTTGAAAAATTGTCGTTCTCCCGAGCTTATATACGAAGTTCTAGACCAATTTCTTAGTCCTGATGTGTCAATTCATAATGAGGAGTCAATCGATTGGATCAAATGGCTTATGGCCGGAGGTAAAACTCCAGATGAATTTACCAATCTAGGTGAGTACCAAGCAAGCATAAATATGTATTTTTTTTATCAGATGTGAACTGTAAACATGATTTCAATGTTTATAGAGCAGTTTTCATATGCTCTATGTTTAGAAATAATTGAATATATTTTTTTCCTTCGCATTGTGAACAATTCGAATGTATTATAATCCGTCAAAACAGTGGAACTTATTGGAGAAAACAAATAAAATGGAACACTTATTCTGAAGAAATAATTCTCATTCTTTGAATTTAATATTATGATTTTGAGTATTTTTCATTCATCGTTTTATTTTGCTAATGCTCAGTTTCTACTCCCTTCACAGATAGTACGACTTTCCCTCATACTGACTCGTCTCGTTTCTCCAAAATGTACCTCTTACTGGTTCCAGTCACTTTGCATAAAATCCAAAATTTGTGCTTAAAACACATGTTACAGTTTCTAAAATTGAACGCTATTTAAATGACGCATCATTTTCGCATTATGTATTTAGCAATTAACGTAATCAATTCTACGGCTCATTTATTGATGATGTTTTTATCAGCAGATGAATTCGGTTTTATAATTTTTTCACCTTAGCACTATATAGGTGAATTGGGAGAAATTTTTGAGTCAACAAAAACTTCGCATCACCATTCTTAATCTTGACCATTCATTTTCTCTTTCAGTGAAAAAGTACAACAAAGCTACCACTTGTGGATTAGTTTGGACTGCAAATTTCATCGCTTATCGATGTCGAACTTGTGGTATATCACCTTGTATGTCTTTGTGCGCTGAATGCTTTCAAAGAGGTCATCATGAAAATCACGACTTCAATATGTTTCGAAGTCAAGCTGGCGGAGCATGCGATTGCGGTGATACATCGGTTATGAGATCTTCTGGGTAAGGTCTTCGTACTAATACTGAAACTAATTCTAATATTACGCTTATTTGGCATTAAAATTCATTTTCCTCCGTTTATTTAGATTTTGTGATAAACACGGCGCTTCTGACGAATCAGAAAGTATGGCACCTCCGCCAGATTTGATGTACATCGCCGAGCACATAACCCCGCGGATTTTTTTCAAATTAATTTTATATTTAAGAAATATAGGGTTCGTATTGACGATGGTTTTGTCAAAAATGTTCGGAATTGTTTTGTAGTAAAATAACGATAGTTCTCATTTCAGAAACTCGACACACTCGAACAATAACGATGTTCTCAACAATTTCGACGCTGATAATTTTTTGACAATGTTGAGTGATCTGAGTAGTATGGGATCAGCGATGAGAAGAGTATTAACAAAAGCTCTGATAAATCCTCAAGTAATTACAATCGTCTTTTTAAAAGCATATTTTTTGTTTCGTTTTTTTATGGTGAACTTTTAATCATTTCTTGCAGGAATATAAGAAATTAACTCAAGAGTGGGTAAAGGAGGATTCTAAGCTCTCTGGTTATATGGCTACTAGTCAAAAATTATACGAAGAGGCTTTACAATCGTTAGGAAATCCAAATCCACCTGCCCAATTTGAAGGTGAGTTTTGAAATAAATGTTGACCAACGATCCAATTTTAATTTCGTATGTTTCGTTCGATTTGTTCAGACTGTCCTGGCTTGAAGAAAGAATTAAAGCATAATACGTTTCTAGAAGAATTAGTATTTTGGACTGTGAAATATGAATTCCCGCAAAAAGTCGTTTGTTTTTTATTAAACATGTTGCCCGATATTAAATATAAGGTTAGAATGACGGTGTGGTCATAATTTAGTTTTATTTTATCAATTACACGAGTAATTTTTCGAATCCAATTAATCAAATTTTATATTACAGGAAGCCTTAACGGAAGCATTCGTCGTGCATTACAGTCGTATAGCGATGATTTTAGAAAAAACATCGGATTCGGACAAATTATCAAATCGTATCGTTCATGTCAGCGTGCAACTATTCTCGAACGAAAATTTAGCTGTTCGTATGACGAAGGAGTTCTGTCTTTTACAAGTTATGGTTGTTAGTTTGAAAAATATGATGAGTAAAATACTGATTTCAAGAACGTTAAATGGTGAGATTCTTTCAAGTGGGAAAAAAATAATCGAGTGTTGTAGTTTTGAAAAATTGAAAACATTTCAATTTTCAGCTCGAATCGCCTCATTTGGTACTCGAGATCCTCCGATGGTTGTGGACTGCAGTTTACCGGTAATGAAAGAGCATTGTTATTGGCCTCTGGTTTCCGATTTAAATAACGTGCTGTCTCATCGTCCGGTAGCCGTCCAGTTCATGAGTAACGATACTCTGACGAATATGTGGTTCTCGTTTCTGTCATATTTTCAAGGTATTAATCCGTTTAATCTGTTTACGTTGCTTTTTTATCCCGAGTCTTAATGTAATAATAAACTTACAATTTGACGTTCTTAGGCATGAATGTGAATCAACGCGAGCTGATTCAGCATATCGAATTCGAACCGAATACATATTACGCAGCATTCTCGGCTGAATTGGAGGCTAGCGCGTATCCGATGTGGGCGTTACTGTCCCATCTAAACAACACGAGCACCGTTGCGTTGACGAAGGATATGTTGAAAAATTGTCTAACTGCTTTACAAGAATGGACTGAAGCTATAAATGTTGCCGATGCTTTCGGAGAAAATTTGGTCTCTTTTCATATACCGTTGCATCGATATCTAGCTACGTTTATTTGTCAAGCGGTCAACGTACAGCAAATGCCGCTGTCCGAAGTCCTACCTCCGAATAGTTTGATAGCTTCTATTATACGGCATCCGTTACGTATTCAGGTATTTTGCAATTCTCACCTTGGATTCAGTTGGCTCGAGTTTGGTTTTTCGAAATTTATTAATTTTCCACTCCCGTTAGGTCGCGTTTTACGAAATCGTCAACGGATTGTGGGTTCGCAATGGTTTGCAAATTAAAGGACAAGCGATGACGTACATTCAGTGTAATTTCTGTAGTTCGATGGTAGACGCCGATATGTACCTTTTGCAGATTTTATCGACGCAGCTGCGTGCCGTCGATTTCATGTCAGATGTGGTTGAAAAGTAAGATTTCACAGAATGAACATTTCTTCGATTTTGGAAAAATTTCTACGAATTTTTGTTTTTAGATTTCATATAAGGGATTGGCTGAGCTTCTTCAACGGAGTCGATGGATCGAATTCGAGCAACGATACCGATAATGATACTCCAATGTTGGAAAGTTTTCTACAATTTCTCGCCACTCTGTGCAGCAATCGAACTAATTTGGGTTGGTTTTCTATTCGTCGTAAGATCTTGAAGCGACGAAAAAAAAATTTTTCACGTTTAATTTTTTTTTTTTTTTTTTTAAAAAAAATTTTTTCCGTTTTATTTTTTTTTTTTTTTTTTTTTTTTTAAGGTGTCTCTTATTACGAATACGGCGGTTCCAAGTATCCTGTTCTTACTCGTTTGGAAATGGTGACTTTGTTGTGCGTCGGCGATAAACCACACAGTCAGCTGATGGAACTTATGCCAGAACGGTGCGGTACAGGGCAACTGAGGGATTTTGACGCGATTCTAGAACAAGTGCGTTTCACTTCTGACTCGTTGGAGATTTTCTTTCTTCAATTTTCTTTTTATTAAACTCGAATATTTTCATACGCAGGTGGCAGATTACAAAGCGCCAATATTTGAAGCGAGTGGGAACATGCAGCAAGGTTTATACATCCCGAAAGCCTGCGTATGGGAGAAATTATACGATCCTGTTCACGTTTTATTGCGCGCCGTTCAGAGAAAAGATTTTCAAAATTCGATGGATCGTTTCACCGAATTGTAAGTTCACTCGTATCAATTCTGCCATCGTTCTGATCTTGTTAATATTTTTTCAAATTGATTTTGCAGCGTTAAACAAAACAATATGCTGCCTTCTGGTACTGTTCCGTGGCCTCCGTATCGTATACCTTCGACGTGTAATCCGGCATACGAAGATCCTCGTCGTGTATTAGAAACGCGAGTATTCCATTCGGTCATTTGGATTATTTTGTATAAAGCTGTCCATATGAGAAACGTATCCGAACATGTTATGTCACTGGCTGTGTATTTATTAGAAATGGCCCTAAGTATCGCTCCTCAGGCTAGCGATAATTTCTCACAAGTAAATAATCGACAATGCAGATTCGAAAATAGTAATCTCGAAGATATTAATGATGTGAAATTTTCAGGTTTGCTCGCAAAATACGAATAATTGGCTGGATGTTACGAATTTGGATTTAGCTACTTGGTTTATGTCAGATTGGCTGTCTGCTAATGTACGAACGACTATTAGATACGTGGTTCTGCCTCCTTCGGATGTTCAGCATTGTTTCGACCATTCAGGTATTGAAATGAATTTTGTCAAGTTGGCGGTGCTGATGTGTCTCTAACGAGTGTTCTCGTTTACAGGTGAATTAGACTGGAGCCCGTATTCGGAAACTTACGAATTAAGTTCTGCTAGTCCGTCGTCGCTTAGACGTTTACTCGAAGACAGCATGTCTTCGGAAATTGATCAAAGTAGTGCTAGTACGTCGTTAGTTTCTTCGAGTAAGTGCAGCGTTACTGTATGACTCGGTTGAAAGATGAGTTAATTCATAATTTATTGGGTGTTTAGATTCGACCGAAACTACTCTAGCGTTACCTTCATCTAGTCATCCTTATGGAATGTCATTCGATTTGGAGTTAGCTCATTCTGCCGTCGCTTCAGCTTATCCTGTATCGCAAGTTAGAGGTACGAGAATGACGATTTGAAATTTTAATCCAACAGTGATGAAATTGTCATCGCAGTGTACCGAAGTTTATGCTTTTTTACCTTTCAGGGATTCAAGAATCTCAACCTTCCAGCTCGGGCTTATCGTCCAATATATCTAACGAATTAATACCTCATGTACAAAGTTATTCTTCAATGTTACCACTTATTAGCCGGAATCCGGTTAGTTAGCGATTATTTTCCGACTAATTTTGCTACTCGTGACGATGAAAAATTGAACGCGATAATTTATTTCTCCAGGGCACGCTTTTACAGAGCCGAAAAAGCAGCGCTGTAGCAATCAGTACTAGTTCCAGCTCGTCCAGTTCAGATTCCAAGATATTCAACGCTAATGAAAGTATTATATCGTTGCTTTTGAAGCTTCATTCTCATTTATCCGGTTTCCCCGATTCGTTTATTCCGGAAAAAGCGAATTCCGATGATTTAGATAGCAGAATCGGCGACGGGCCGGCTTTCATTGGGAAAGTACTCAAACGTATTATGTTATTGGACGACCACTGCAGGTACTGTCTCTCGTGTTTTTCGATAAAACTATTTTTCTACTGTTTTTTTATTCACGATTTGCGTTTGTATTTGCAGAGACGAAGTATTACAATGCCGCCAAAGATTATGGCCTCAGAGACCTTTCAAAGACGAAGGCGATAAAAAAGACTTGGAGGAGAAGGAAAAAGAAAGAAAACGAATTGCTCGCGAAAGGCAGCAAAAATTAATCGAAACGTTTGCCCATCAGAGGGACGAATTTCAAAAGAAAAATATCGACGCTACAGGTAAATTTGAAAACATAGTTGCAAAAAATAATTCGTTCGCTGACGATTTTTTTCACCGATGTAAATATCTTTTAGGTGAAGATAAAATGGACTGGGAAGGTAGCGACGAACCTCCGCAAGTCGTTCAGAAAGAATACCACTGCGTTATTTGCGGACAGTCTTCACCTAGCAAAGAAGATAAACCTATGGGCTTGGTGGTACTCGTCCAGGTACGTATTTCTTGAAGAATATTTTTTGTACATCTTTATTAAAATTGGTCCAATAATTCTTTTTTCTCCCCCAAAGGCTACGAGCGTATTGGGTCATAAAAAGAAGGTAGCCGAGAGACCAGCACTGCCTGTGTGCGATAAAGACCGAGCTAATTCGTTCCTTCGAGAAACTTTAGCGAGTGATTTCGAGAAAAAAGTGGAAGAATTGAATCGCGAATTTGATACGGTGAGATGATCTTAGATTTGTACTGTTTAGTAGTTCAAGATGTCGAATTTACTTTTATTGGTGGTTGAATTTTTTCATTTTCGCAGTGTTCGTGGTGGCAATCTGTGAATCTTGGTTGGGAAGGTGGAATTCATGTTCAGACTTGCGGCCATCATTTACATTTAGAATGTCTGACGTTGTACTTACAATCGTTACGAAATCAACAAAGAGTTGTCGTCGACAGGTTCGAACTAAAAAAGTAATTATGGCTAATTAATTTTGCATTGGTTAAAATTTGTTAACTGAATGTGAAATTGAAGCGTGTCCTATCGTAAGAGCGAGCTAACTAACCAATTAACCTATTTAAAATCGTATTAACTCTTGCGATTTATTAATGACCATTACAGAGGGGAATACTTATGCCCGCTGTGTCGCCAACTAGCAAATAGCGTCCTGCCCATGCCACCGGACGTCGGTGAAAATGCTGCTGTTTCGTCCAGAACTGATCATATTCCTACGATTATTACGGATATCGGTAATCTTATGATTGATATCGAGCGTACGAGCCATTTGCAGTGTTCTTCGAGTTCGGTAAGCGTTCAGAATAATAACGATTTGTGCCGCAGACATTTTCCATTTACAAATCTGTTGTTTTTCTAGCAATCTTCTTCGGCTTTAACCGAAGCTATCAAAAAATCAATGGGTGATATGACCAACTGTACGTATCCGAAATTCGTACAAAGATGTGATCCGCAACAAGTATCTACGTTGTTCCTGTTTGTTACGTCGATCGCTCGAACCAACTTAGAAATCGACATCGTACAACGAGGAGGATCTTTGTTGAAACCCGAAAAACATAGTACTTCTAGGGAGAGCCTATCTTCGCTGATTCCTAAAAGATCTTGTTTGAGTGAGTATTGCGAAAATTAGCGAATACTTCGTCGTGTCGTTTGCTAAATTCTTTTTGTATGATTTCAGTGCCACTTCTACACGTATTGGCTACTCATGCTCGTTTACTGGCTCATCCTCCGGTATGGAAAACGTGGCAGCAGTTGACCGGTGTCGTATTTAAAGAACATACGTCGCTTACGTTGAATTCCGACCACCGTAGTGTGCCATTATTGTTACGAGATCCGGCAGCGTTACTTACCCAATTTGTATTATTATTACCATTAAATATGGATCAAAGTGAGTACTATCGAGTTCGCTGTGGTTGTAATCTCTACACTCGTTCGTTTACTAATCATTTGGTTGAATTTGTTCGCAGTGTATTTCACCGGTATCGTCAAGCTATTGTATAATTTGCTGTATTTCCAAGTAATGGCCCAACTGACGTGCCATCTGAAAGAATCGGAACGTAACTACTTCCGCGCTACAGAATTGGACATGAGCGCTGGTACGCTGGTGAGAGAATTTTCGCTGGATCACGCGATGAAATTAACAATCGAGTCTATGGATGCGGTACACCTTTACTTAGAAGACGGCAACTTGACCAATGTCGAAGAACCGGCACGAAAAACTTTAGAATTACAAGTAAGCCTTGCTACGATTAAGAACTACCCGTGAAAAAACTCGTATAATTTTACGGATGTCGTTTTTTTTTTTTTTTTTCGTTTCCAGATACAAGAATTATGTTTACCTTTTCTACGAGTAGCTTCGGTTCTACGTCATCATATGTACAACGAAACTCTGCCCGGGGTCTTGGTGGAAGCCGACGAATTCGTCAGACTGGTCTATTACCTGGAGCTGGTCTCGTGCGGAATGGATCGATCGAAATTCAATTCGGCTGTTGTGTTCACTTGGCCCAGCGAAAATTTGAATTTCATCAACTTCTGGTTCGAACAGTTCTCGCATTACGTGTCCCAGAATCAAGTCTGGGCGCGCAATTTCTTATCCGAATTACATATATCTTGGAAACAGCCCGGATTACTCAAGTTACCGCGTAAATACGAAGTCATGTTTCAGGTTTGTTGACGACAAGATCGATTAAAGCGGAGGTCTCGCGCTGATTTATTAACTAACGAGAGTGTTTCTGTAATTTTTCCAGTACTATCATCAAAAACCTTGCAGCTATTGTCAAACGGTGCCCCAAAAAGGTACCATCTGTTTGGTATGTGGTACTCTAGTCTGTTTTAAACAAAATTGTTGTAGACGAGAAAGAATCAACGAAACGATACAAGTAATGCTACGATTTTGAATTACCTACATTCTTCGGTAAATTTGTCAAAATTAACAAATTTCCGTGTTTTTTTTTTTGCTTCAGCATTCGATCGACTGCGGTGCTGGCACCGCTATGTTTCTTGTGATAACCTCCTCGTGCGTGATTGTGGTACGAGGTAAACGAGCTTGTATGTGGGGTTCGGTGTACTTGGATGTTTTCGGAGAAGAAGACACCGATCTGAAGTAAGTATTTGTTACTCGCGTAGAGAAAGGGCATAGGGAGACAAGACAACCATGGTTAGGGTGGCACTCATTTACACGTGTTGAAAAAAAATTTCGAATTTTTCTTAGGACCGGGCCTAAATTTGTTAGACTATATCCCAATATGTCATGAAAAAAATTTCAGCCTGATCGATGCATATTAACCCATGCCCCAGGGGCAATCTTTGTAACGTGCGCGACATCAATATGCTCCCACGAGCAATGGTGAGAAACGCGATATACCTCGA
>FIZT01015307.1:0-25343 GCA_900065295.1 Paracoccus marginatus | reverse complement strand
CGGCTATAGGTACATGGTTTTTTTCATGTTTACAAATTTCTAAATTTTGAATTTTTTAGTTCTCACCAGGAAATTTTTTTGTTTCTATTTTCAGAAATTTTTCAGTTTTTAAAGAATTTTCAATTTTTACAGAATTTTTCATTTCTACAAAATTTTTAAATTTTGCAATTTTCACAAAATTTTTCACTATCATAGAATTTTCTATTTTTACAAAATTTTCAGATTTTGCAATTTTGACAAAATTTTTCAATTTTACAGAATTTTCCATTTTCACAAAATTTTCTATTTTTACAAAATTTTTCATTTTTCTATTTTTTACAAGTTTTCAGATTTTCCATTTTCATAGAATTTTCTATTTTCACAGAATTTTCCATTTTCACAAAATTATTCTTTTTTACAAAAATGTTCAATTTATTCAAGTCGACGCCTATATTCCTGTCTGGATTTTGAAGAACTTTTTTCAAATCGTTCGAAAACTATTGGTCGGGACAAAAACTTTTTTAAAAAGGCCTGGCCCGCTCAGCTCCTCACCCTTCAAGCCCCCTCCACCTCTGAAATGCGACCAAAACTCGAAAAAAAAAAATTCTGAACATAATGTGGTATATCGATGGTAACTATATCGAGGGTGTTGAGTACGAATATGCAGTCATTTTTCGGATATGATCCTTCATTGTCCCCAAAACACCCAAAATTTTTGGTTCTTTTAGAGATCAGAAAAGCTGTGAGGAAGTTTTTTTAAAAAATACGTCGAGGGCTGCAGGTCCTAAAATGTATTTTTTTCATCTCAAAACAGTATTGCCAAACTTTGAGCCTCTAACGCTCCAACCACAATGGAAAGGTCTTCTCATTCTCATGAAGTCATGAGATTTCACACTGGATAAGGATAGAGAAAGAAAAATCAATTTTACCCAAAATGATGCAAAATTTTTCATTATTTTATCCCACAATGTGAAAGTACATATGGCTATTTCAATTCTTAGGATTTATTTGCACCTTCGAGAGGCCATTCTCGGGGCAACTTCGGCCGAATAAAAATGTTTAAGAAGCACTTTACCATAAATTGAACAACAATGGCGAGGGGGCTGATGCCTCTAAATTTATTATACTTTGCCAATCAGCTAATCTGTTGCCGTGATTACAAAATTGAAATTTTAACAATTCTGCGTCAAGACGTTAATGTACTATTATGGATGAGGGGGGGGGGAGGGGGCTCAAGGTGTCCGGGTTTTGACTCTCGTTATGGAAAGTTGGAGAGGGGTAGTGAAAAGAAGTTGCCAAATGACGTCAAAATAACGTGGTAAAAATTTCAAGTTCCTGACTCAATTCTGACTCCCTCCCCATTGTATACCAAAGCCTCAAATTTCCAAAAAAAAATTGTAAAAATTAATTTTTTTGTATTTTTCTATGCAGTCGGTCTTATTGTATAGTCCCAGAAAAGTAAAAAAAAATTCACCGATTTTTTCAATTTTCAGGGGTTCTAAAAATTGATTTAAAAAAACAAAAATTTGGTAATTTCAAGATGTTTTAGGATTAAGCGAAAAAAAATTTTCTCACAAACCATTACTATGGATAGTCCCTAAAAGTTTTATAAATCCGCCAATTTTATCATAATTTACTCCCATAAAAGGATGGAATTCCCTCGATTTCAAGACTGTTCGAGGACCCCTTGACTGGTAAAAAGGTATTTGAGTACGTTTAGATAGGTATGTAGTGAAAATAAATGAGATGCAATAATTAAAATTCGGGAGAATTTTTTCCCCACTGAATCCTAAAACATCTCGAAATTTCCGAATTTTGGCTTTTTTGAATCAAATTTTAGAACCCCTGAAAATTGAAAAAAAATCGGTGAATATCAAGTTAATCTTTCTGGGGCTACAATAAAACTAACTGCATAGATAAATGTCAAAAAATTCAATTTTTAGAAAATTTGGAGCTTAGATGTAAACTGGGGGGGGGGGGGTGAAAATTTAGTCAGGGACCTTGAATTTTCGCCACGTCATTCGGACGTCATTTCTCAACATTTTTTCACTCCCCTTCTCCGACTTTCCAGAAAAGTCAAAACCAGGACACCCAAGGGAGAAGTTAGATTCTCTTCATGATTTTTTTTTTCAATTTTGGTGCTTAGGAGGTTCAATGAAGGTTCAAAACTGTCGAAAGAACCCGGGAAAAAGTTTCGAGCAAAATCAGACATCCGAAAGCTAGATCTTGGTCACACTGACGTGGGGAGCCCCTATCGTCGTAAATTTCCCCCCCCCCCCCCCCCCCCNNNTAATTTTCCCCCCCCCCCCCCCCCAAAATACGTACAGAGCTAATCAAATGATACATTTTAGCGCCAGATCATCGACAATTTCGCAAATATTGAAATTTATTTTAACCATTACGAGATAAGGTACGTAGAATTACCGAAACTGAAAAAAAAAAATAACAAAATAAATCAACTTCCATATCGAGGCATAAATAAAACAAATCAAACGATCGTGTTCGAAACGTAAGCGTGATATTTTCAACGCAGTCAAATTCCACACAAAATAAAACTTGTGTTCAAACATTCACTGACTAATCGAAGTCCAATTAAGATTTGTTTCTTACAACGGAAAAAAATGTCCGATAAGAATTTACATACATATGTTCGCGCGCACGAACCATAGCAGATAAAAAGTTCAACAAATTTTTGTCAGACGCAAAACCGATACCTTTTATCTCGAACTAGGGCAACACAGACCATATTATCTTCACACATTATCGATAAGCTTCTCAGTAGCGTCGATATAAATCATAATTAACGATAAGCATTACGCATCAGTTACATATTTAAATTCCTCGTCACTTTACCTGTTCGCATCGAGTAAAGAGCACATGGAAAATCCGGCGATGATATTCGGCGACCTTTCACGTTTCTCTCCCAAATACTTCGGCACAATATTACCGCCTAAGCTGTACCCGAACAGTATCACTTTAGCTTTCGGAAATCTGGAAATGAAATCCGTCACAGCAGCATGCAAATCGTCGGTATTACCTGCGTTGGAACGTAAATTAAAATTAGTAACCCCGTTTGATAAACTTGCAGAAATGATTTAGTTACAGTATTTACCAAACGAAAATATACGAGGAGAGGTGACTGGAACATCGGGAAGTGTTCCGAGATGATTCAAGACAGCGCATCGGTACCCCAGATCAGTTACGTATTGCATAAATGTGCGTATATAATCGGTTTCCGAATTGTTAGCAAAGCCTGGGGCTACAAAGAACATGACGTCCTCTGAAATGAGAGAAAAAAAAATATAAATTTATACAGGAAATGAGAATACATAAATTCAACGATTAGATAAAAATGGCAATCATGATAATATGAATTTCAGAGATGATTGCTGAGAAACTTCTGCCAAAAAGTTAGGCACCTACATATTTACAAATTATTCAAACAACAAAGCTATACGCCAGTACCCCATTTCACAATGAATGATCTAGTTTTGAAATACAATATTTACGAAATCGACGATCGGTTCACAGTTTGAACGTAGCTCAATGAACAGAAACTATATTTATAAATGTCGACGAAAAAGTATAAATACAAGCACCGTATTACACGAATTGATTTTCCAAGCCATGATATCCAGAACCACATGATAATGACATTTTTTGAGCATACTGTTTACTTACAATACATTTATCGAGAGCTTTGTGCGATTTACTAAATCGTTTAGTTTTAGCCTAGGCGAAACATACAGATAATTTGATTAAAAATCAGCTGTAAAAAATCAACGATTAATATTCGAGCGAATTGGTCTCATCGCGATAGAGTAAATATTCACCGTTAGCCTTTTCACTGTCGCTGTGAAAAATATCGTAAGTAATTGTAGCTCCGTCGGCAAGCTTCAGAGTAATTCGTTCTCCTTTGATATACGGACAATTGAATCTTCCCCACAGTGCGAATATGATTGTTTGAATGTGGCCGCAGTGCCCCCACATAAACGTTGGAATATAACTGTAACAAAATGAACACAAATTTTCTTTAGCTCGCCGGAATATGCTTATCAAAAGAGCGCAGTGCAAATAAACGAGCGCGAAAAAATAAATAAATTACGTAACACGGCGATGAATCAGATTTCGACTACTTTTATCTGGTTTTAACCGCAGAACGGAAATCAAATTTAGCTCGCGTCGCAACCGACGTCGCCGATGAACAATTGAACGGAATGCGCGAATTCGTCGGCAAACCGCAATACTAATCAAAAACGTATAATACTAACCATTGTTTAATTATAGGCGCCGCCGATGCAATTATCTGGTAGAAGTTTTCGTCCGAGTAATGAACCACTGGAATAACCTTACTTTGAAAACACTGGTAAATGTAGAAGAGTATAGCGAAAAACACGATAATTAATACTGTCGTATAGATGAGTTTGATAACCCATTCTAACGTGAAAAACACAAAATCAGAAAATGCATATAAAATCACGTAGTAGCTCCAATTGAACAAAAAACACGAAGTAAAGGCTGCGATGATACAACCCAAGGCGATAATTAAAAGCATTTTAAAATCAAACTTCGACTAGGTAAGCGGTATTATTTAACCTCCATCGAGCGTTTAAATTTTACAATTTTAATACTTGACGTATTCCTAACGCTCGTTACTAACAAAAAAATACATCACTCAGCAGATTTAGTTCAAAACCAAAAGCAGAATCACGTTTGTCTGCATCTTTCTGAATCTGAATGAAATGGATCGGTTATCCAATCACCGAAGGCCGAAGGTAACCAAGCACTTATCCACTTATCTTCATAGGCCGAGTAGTTGATTTGTGATTTTTTAACCTCGATAGTACGACGTAAATCCGCCATAAGCGCCTAATAAAATGTTTTTGCTTTAGCTTTTCTGAAATTGCCAGGGGAACTCAAACTATTCAAAACAACAAACCTAACGAACCAACATATTCAATTTTTCATTTTTCATTTTTCAGTTAGTCCATCAAAGTTGACGAATTGACGCCAACAATCATGTTTTTGAAAAAGACTAGAGATTCACTCAGAGTCTCAGATTCAGGTAGCCAGATGATAACAACTTGTAAAATAAAGCAGCATATTTGTACAAAATGAATAAAACACAATAATTTATTTTTGAATTTCTTCATTCACACTCGTAAAATATAGGGCGTATAAAAAACGAAATCAAAATTACATCGATCACACTCGTACAAATTTATACTCAACATTTACATTAGTACCTCTACACACGCGTATGTAAATGTACACAAATGCATAGATAAGAAAGTAGTTAAGTAGGTTCATACTATCACAGTTCGTTTCAATTTAATACTGAGTTTCGTTGTTCTTTTCAGGTACAACACGACAATAAGGGCAATATCCTTTTCGAAGAACCTCCATCTCATAGTCGTCAATATGAAAAATCTAACACAAACAAAGGGAAAATAAAATGAAATGTTAACAGTATTACAGTATACCCAAAGCTACAATTCAATCGCAGAAGAATAATCGCTAAAAATAACTCGATTTAGCTTACTTTAAAACAAGAACAACACGCAATTATTTGTAATTCCGGAACTAAATTTCTATAATAACGATATCGCAGAGGTGCAGGCCATTGACAAATCAATATAAGATTAATGTCCATGGAAAGTAGAGTTTCTCTGTTCACTACAACTGGATTAAATTTGTCATTTTCCGTCTACAAAAAGGGAGGGAAAAAAATTTTTCACATAACTACAGTTGTCTTGAAACGACGTAAAATTAAAAGTTACTCCAATCCAAATTTACTTCGAGATTAATCAAAGTAGCGGTAAACGGATCAGCGGTATTCTGTGCCGAATCTTCGATTAATAAAGCTTGAAAGTTGTTATCGGAATGATTAGTTGTTGAAGACTGTCTATCACTGGACTCGTTGCAAGGAGTTTGTAAAAGTCTAACCGCTTCCTCATCAGAGATACCTTCTTCAAGTTGAAATTCGATCAACGGTAGTACCTCTGAGAGAACCATAGTAAATTACAGACTAAGAATTATTACATACGTGCAGAAACAACGAGGTATTTAGTATTTACTCACCGAACGTGACAAAGGAAAAAACAAAAGGCTGACGACAGTTCAAACATATATTTCCTGTCGACGACGTAGATGAAACCACCAAGGGATTATAAGAAGAACATCGATAACACATGATGAGCAATTCTTCTTCATCATGGTATGGTTTAGCTCTAATCATGATCGTAGACATATCAACGAAATCCTTAAACAATAGAATAACGAAATGGCGATACGATTCTCATTGAAATTTCACCTTTAAAACAAATAAAGGAATTACCTGAAAATGATGAGGAACTCGTAAGTTCTGTATACAATCTAACGCCTGACGTGCGATTTTGAATCCGCCTAAGCTTTTCGCTTGTTTAGCTAGCGAGTATAGTATTGCACTACTCAACCAGTCAAGGAAATCATTCATTTGATCTTGATCGTTGAAGCATAATTACAATCTTTACAAAATGAAGTGATCGAGGAAAAGGATACAATCTGGTTATTCCTAGAGGACATCCGGATTTCACTTCGTTCAACAAATATCTGGCAATATTGAACAGAGCCTCTGGTTGATAAGAAGTGAACGGTTCTTCCTGATAGATGTCAAAATACTCTTCATTATTGAGAGAATAAATATTTCAACAAAAGAATGCTTTTAAAAAAATATTAAAGAAAAGCAGAAGATATAGAATTGACTCACAAGATATTTCTGAATAGCATCGTAGGCGTAATACACGTTCGCTAATCGATCGTGATGGTAGAATTTCTGCATCATGTCATCAACACTGTACAAAAAGAATAGTAATACAATATCTGATTGAATATCATAATCAACATTTAAATATCTCACGTAGTTTCTGTAGCCAATTCCAAGTATTGTCTGCTCAAAATCCAGTGATAATAGCCAGTATCATCGAAACGTCCTTCGTCGATTGCATTATCTATCAATATTTCCAGTACTTTGGTAGCTCGTTCCGGCTTGCCAGCTTTGTGAAAGGCTAAAGGACGGATAAAAATATTACACCATTATTATGAAACATTTGCGAATATCTTATTTTGAAAAACTATCTTAAACTACAAACCTTTTTGAGCTTCGACAAAGCTATCATTTTCCACCAACCATTGAGCGTACGGTATATACACGATATTTTCATACTGCTGGTTTTGTTCTACTAATGCGAAAGCTGCTGACCAATTTTTCATGCTGATGTACAACTGCAAGATGCCTTGAACATCACGAAGTTTATTATAGATTCCAATGGCTTGTTCGGGTTTTTCTGATTTACTCAGACAGTCGGCAATTTTCCTCAGAGCTTCCGTTTCACTTTCGTCCAATTTTCTACCCATATCGATCAATCTAAAAATACAAGAACAGTCGATTTAATAACCCAGAAATCTGAGAACAGCTGCAACAGGTACACTACGCATACATACGAAGACCATGAACAGAGACATTTTTCCAAGGAGAGATAAATATTTAGTTTCATCAGAAAAATATATTTCCATCTTTAGTAGGTATTCAAAATTTTCAAACAAATTTTACATGAGAACTTCAAAAGAAGGAGACTTAATTCGTGAAGATCACTGATAGAATAAATAGTGACAAGCCAAGACAAGTTGAATGCATGCAAGCTGACAACGAATGTAAATAAATCACTTTCTAGCAAGACCGAATACTTCACCTTGAAAAAATGCTTCTGTTCATCCGTTCTACAATATTCTGTTCCTAATGGAGGGAAACAATTTTTTGAAAAATGCTTACGTATCGATCCAGCCATTCTCTACAGCAATGTCCACGGCTTTCGTAACGTCTCCGGCGGATAAATACATCTCGGCTGCGGCCTTCGGTTCGTTAACATTCTTTGCCCATTCTGCCTTCTTTCTAATCAATGTTTTTCTGTCAGAGTTACTTTCTGATTTAACAAATTCCTGAAAACAAAATGAAAAAGTTACATCGAAGCGGAAGAAATTACACCAAAAATGCATCATTTTCGCACTTGCGCCAAGTCGAACATCCTCATATCGGTGTACATAGATAGTGCTTTATGACTGCATCCAGCTTTTTGGTACATCTTAGCAGCTTCTTTGAATTTACCTTCGTAGGCCAATATATCTCCCATGAATGCTTCTTTATTTTGATCTCTATTTGCCTACAAAAATTGAAAAAAAATAACCATTAGAACATAATTAAAAACGTAAACAAATCGATATTTCACGAGTAGGATCAACCCCAACAAACCAGGAATTCATAAATCAAATCCAAACGTTGTAAATCTTTGATCCTGCTATAAGCTTTTATGGAAATATTGAGGTCCAATTTTTCCAAAGCTGCTTGAGCCAAACTTCTCCAATCGTTTTCGGTTACTCCAAGTGAAGCGATCATGAAAGCATCTCTAAATAAGAACATTTAAAATAAATATCATTTGTACATGTTATCTTGTTCTACGATCGTTTATGACATACTTGAAGAGATTCCTTTCAATACACTGGTACATTGGAGCTGACAGTGGCACATCTATGGTGACAATACTTGATCCGTTCAGAGAGAATACTTTCGAGCCATACACACCAATAACGTAACCCTAACGAAAATTCAAAAATACCAAAATATTACATATTTGTACCCGCGAATCGCGTTAACGTTACTGCTAGCTACTAGATAACGTACGGTAAACTTCATCTGATGCGGCTGGCAATCGTTTACTTTGATATTTAAAACATTGTCACCGGAATAACACAACATATCTTCGTATAATAAATTCCACGCTACGCTACTTGCCTTGGATTCCTACGCAGAAAACGATACAATAAAATATGGGTAAGATCATCAATCTAAATGCGACGATGATTAATTCTCAATTATTTCAAGCACCTGATGCACCATTTGCTTGGTGCCGACGTCGTAAACGACGCATTGATTATCAACGTTCACAACAGCCAATTTTTTTTTCGATAAGCTCAAATCGAGGCACAAAATGGCGGAAGTAGATTTCATCATGAGTGTTGGAAACGGATTATTAATGTATATTTTTAAAACTTGTCCATCTGCAAGTCCGACTATCAAACCTTCGTTTCCAGCAGCTCCGCCGACCACTTTGGTATATTTAACTACATCGTCCATTACCCATTGTCCGACATTTTTTCCATCAAAGGTGTAACATTGTAAACGCGTTTCCTGCAACGAAAAGAAGTAATGAAATTAGTAGTTCAAACCTGACGAATAAGTAAATTTTTCTAGTTACTTGGCAGCAAATCAAATGTTCCGAGCATACGATTAATAAATTGCAATCGAACGATTTGTTCAACTTTTCTTTAATCTGATAATGCATCTGATTCGAGTCTTTGGTGAGTAATTCGTAGATAACAACTTTCGTTGGTAGTAAAACCTAAGGTTACATGGAAACACGTTAATTCTAATAAAAAATCTTTCATGATATTACAATTTTACAAAAAAATTTAAAAATCTTACTGCGAGTCGATGTTTATACACCGCAATTTTTTTCACCCAGTCTCGACACTTGATTCGAACGATTTCGTTACTAATTAAATGATGTACTATAACGTCAGTCATATTTTTTCTATAAAGGAAAATAAAAAAATGTACAATTTTGTTTCATCGAAAATAACTAAATTTGTAAATAAATCACAGCCTACCTGAAAGCGTATTTTTCACGATACAAATCATGAACGGTGCTAAAAATTAATTGAAAGTAAGCGATCGTGCCATCCTGACATCCGTACACCTGAAAAAAGATAAGATGAATTACATAAGAATTACTTCAGATACGTACACGATATGAAAATACTTTGAACAGAAAACTAACAACGTATGCATCAGAGGGGTGAGCTTTGCAGCACCATATCCACGACTCTTGCTCATCTCCAATGGTTCCCAGCTTGATGCCATCGTGACTGAACAGCACGCATTGTTTGTTACAGCCAGCTATCAATATATACTCGCCTTTCAACATGTAGTTTAAGGAGAGTGCTTCAAAACCGAGGTTTCGCTCTCTGCCAATCTGATTTTCAAAATAAAGGATTACAAACGAATAGAATTCACATCAAAATAGGACGTACTTCGACTTACATTTTTTCCATCGATAGAATAAAAATATAATTTCTGCGACCAGTCTGCGACGCACAAAATATCGCTATCAGATCTGCAAGAAAATGAATCGATTTAGATTAAATCCAAGCTAAAGATACTAAATCAAGTTTTCTTACTTTTTAGGACTGAAAGAGAGTGCCCAAATGGGTGACGCACTCGGATCGTCCTTCTCAATGAGATACTTCTCATCTCCGTATACATTTCGAATAGAAATACCACCGTTGGCCATCCCAATGGCGAGGTACTGACCGTCTGAATTCCACGAACATGACGTTATTCTAGCAGCCACCTTAAACTTTTGTACGACTTTATTTTCGAGAGTCCAAAATGAGAAATCGGATATGGCGCAGCTGGCCAACACGCCGGAAACCGGATTGAAAGCGAAACACTGTATCGCATCGTTATGTCTGAAAGTACAAATTGAGAATAAATACGCGAGCGTTTAATTCGAATACTACCGAGAAGTATGCCAGTATATAAGATTAAGCGGATGCTTTCAACTTACACGTATTTTAATATGGGTTCTAACTTAGAAGACCAAATAATCACTACTTTGTCGGCTCCTCCGGATGCGAATTTATTGCCATCGGAACTGTAATCCACACAGTATATGTTGTCTTTGTGACCTGGTGAATGAAAATAGATGCGAATTACTAAATCGCCGGTAGTCGAATTCAACAGATGAGGAATCATGTACCTTTTAGCGTTTGCGTCACTGATCCATTTTGGCAACTATACACTAGCAAAATCTGGCCGGCCGCTACAATCAGTTGAGATCCGTCTGGATGGAAGCAAAGATCGTATATACTGCAAAACGAGCTTTCGATCAAGAAACAAGCTGACAGATAATGAAAAACAATAACAAGCGACACTTACCATTGCTCGATTTTACTGGAATTGTGAACTTTGTCTACCCATGTAGGAATCGTTCTCATTTTGCTGCAACTGAATACTTGATATTATGAAATGGAGTTTGCTAATTTTGAAGAATATTATGGGTAGATTTAATGATTTTACTGTTGTGATAAAATTTAAATTCCAGTGTGCAAGAATATGATGTAAATAAACACGGTTGCCATGGTAAAAAAGTGTTGAATCTTATCTCAACGCGAGCGTCCCACTTCCCCCCTCCCCTCGCCATTTTATAACAACATACCGGACCGATACGACGCAGAAAACTGAATTTTGTGGTTGGAAGTGTGTGTTTGAGTTGAAAACATGAAATTGTTTAAAAGATCGACTTGAAGTGACGTAGTGACGTACAGGTTACTTAGATTCACGTTATTTCTGCAATAGTTATTTTTATTGATGTGATCAAGTTGTGCTTATACAAATGGATAAATTAACCGAAGATCCTAACATCGCCGATGTTATCAACGAGAAAAGAGGCTACTACTGCGAAGCGTACAGCGAAATATACGTGCATGAAGGAATGCTACGAGATAGAGTCCGAACGATGACTTACAAACGAGCAATCGAATTGAATAAACACTTATTCAAGGTACATGTAGTTGTGTTTTCAACCGGCACGCATAAAAAAGTACCACCTTGTAACTTGAGTATCATATTTCAGGATAAAATTGTAATGGATGTCGGTTGCGGTACCGGAATACTGTCAATGTTCGCAGCATCGGCTGGTGCCAAAACTGTAATCGGCGTTGATTGCTCGGAAATCGCCAAAACTGCCACCAAAATCGTTCGCGCCAATAAATTCGATAACATTTATATCATAAAATCCAAAGTCGAAGAAATTCAAGAGTTACCCAACGGTATCGAGAAAATTGATATTATTGTTTCCGAATGGATGGGCGTTTGTTTATTCCACGAATCTATGCTGAGTACAGTTGTGTACGCTCGTGATCGGTGGCTAAATAAAGGAGGATTAATCTTCCCCAGTTACGTTCAGTTACACCTCGCTGCAATAACACATAAACCTACAGCTGATCGAAGGGTACACAGCTGGGAGAATAGACATGGCTTTAAAATGAGCGCTTTGAAAAAAATCGCGTATTTGGAGGCGACCACCGAAGCTGTAGATGAAAGTGAAGTGAGTTCCTCGAGGTATTTTCAAAGTTTACAAATACACATTTCGTTTTTCGAATGACACAATTTGTTTTGCAGGTAGTTACGGATCATACGTGTGTGAAAGAATTGGACCTGTTGACATGTTCGTCAGATTTTTCGTTTGAGACTCCATTCAGTTTAACTGTTACTCGCGAGGGTTACATCTATGCGTTCATAACATATTTCGACGTTATATTCAAACAGTGCCATTGTCCTATTGTGTTATCGACATCTCCATGTCTACCTCCTACTCACTGGAGACAAACGGTTTTCTATATTGATCGAACTTTGAATATGCAAGAAGGCGAACAAATTGCCGGCGTTTTCACCTTAACGAAGTACAAAAACAATTTCCGTGACATTGCCATTAAAATGGAAATCGATACGTGGGGTGCTTATTGTAAAGAAAGTTTCTCCAATAATTTCGTTATACGATGAATTGTTCTTTTCTCATCTTCAGTTATTCTATTTTGTTATTTTTTTTTATTATGTTTAGACGTACGAGAATAAAAATTCATACCTTCTTAGTACATATTTTATTATTAACGTAAATTCGTGAATCTCAAACACAACATAAATTATCTCTTCAACAGTTATTTAAAAATTTAAAATTCTAAAACATTTCGCTTCATTTTTGAGAAATCATTAAAACATTTTTTTTCTTTCCATTAGCGTTTCATGAACAAATATGCAAAAAAGAAATTCAAAATGGTAAGCTCTCGGCTATGGGGAAAAACAATCGGCATAAAAATGAATCAAAAAGAGGAATGGAACTTCGGACTAGGCGGGCTGTACATTTTTTCTTTGTAAAAATATACTAAACATGTCTTTACTGGAAGTGGGAATACTGCTGCTCTGTTCGATTGCTTTTTGTAATGCGTACAGGCAAGATTTTTCATTGCATTCTATCAACATACTTTTTTCTTCGGCCTGAAAAATGATACAATCTCAATAACACAAATGGCAAACGAAGGCGTTATCACATCGCGAGATTTACCTTCAAAAGACGCAACTGAACGAGAACTGCATTAGTGATCAACGATATTCTGTCATTTTTAGACGCCCAGTCGAATAAATACGAGTATAATTCAACAGCAGCAGCAGTAGCTTGAGCCTTTACAACGTCCTGGTTATTTTCACATAAATTTGAAACAGTCAGTATAACAACTAGGGCATTTTTAATGAAGTCTTCGGCTTCGGATTTCTAAAAATGTAATAAATTTTCAGAAGATAAGAATAAAAAAGTTAGAGCAAATGGCTGATTCATGAGCGTAATTACTTCGATATATTCCGTTAGTAACTTCACTTTATCGGTGCCCAATTCCAAAAAGTTTTTGCTGCTGGGACTTGCCAAGAACTCGGGAATTGTGATCTAGATCAACCATAAATAAGTCAAGTATATTCATAATTTCTCCGATCAATTTTCTTTTTTTACGTACTTTGGACAGCGGAGCATCGCCAGAAGCTGAACGTGAACTGGCTACTTCATCTTCTACACTACTATCTTCATCCGAATCATCTGAGCTTTCGTTGTCATCGAGAGTTTCTTCGTCGTTTTCTTCTTCGCTACCTTCGTCGTCGCTAGAAATTTAAAAATTAAGGTATTAAAACCGATAAAGGTGGGAAGTAAGTTTAATTAGTACGAGGGGGGGGGGGTTACCTGAAGGATTCTAAAGCATCGTTTCGACCACTCTTTGTCAAAGTTTGAGTAATTTTTGAAATACCATCTTCGCCAAAATTATTACCGTTAAGATTCAAAGTCGATAGAGAAGTTTTGTTTTGCATCGCTCGGCTGAATTCCATTCCACCTTGAATGTTGATTTCATTGTGATCTAATATTAAAGTCTGCAAGTAAAATCGAATAAATTAACGTTATATAAAAAATTTATCGAGTCGAATATTTTACGTACTTTCAAACTGAGGTGTTTACTCGTCAACGCTTTGGCAATCAATAATGCGCCGTCAGTTTTCAGTAAACAATCGCCCAGATTTAAGGTTTCGAGATTTTGTAAAACTGGTAAAGCAGAGGCCAACGCAGCAGCACCTTTGGCGCGAACAGTGTTATCGTTCAAGTTGAGAATTTTTAAATGAGGATTATTCTTGAATGCTTCACTCAGGGCTCTGATTCCTTTATGATAGATGCCGTTTTGAGGCATCGATACTTCTACTAGGGTTCCAATTTTCTAAGCGATCATTTCACAAAGTTGAAAATTGCTATCAAGTAATGTTACTTGTAAGACAAACACACTTACTTTGAATACTTTAGCCAAAGCTTTAGCACCAGGATTTTCTAATCTGTTTCTTCCCGCTTGAAATACGCGTAAGGCGAATTTGTGACCGCTTGCTTCGTAGCATTCGTTAAGTGACTCAGATAATAACTACGGAACAGATTGAATTTCGTTCCATATGCTAATAAATACGCAACATTTTGATTTTTGAATGACAAGTTCACTCACTTTACCACCGGTGATACCCAATCCGTTATTATTCAATCTCAATATTTCCAAAGTGAAACAGCTAGAACTTCTGAACAGTTTTTTCAAACCATCCACGCCGATAGGACCAAAGGCATTGTCACTCAAGTCAAGTTCCACCAAATGTGCTTGAGCTGTGATGACGCCGTCACCCAAGAAACGCTGCAATTTGATGTTTCGATTAGCACGAGGCCTTGATTGCGGTGTACAACAGGAGATATCTTACCAATGCATCCGGTATTTCTTCTTTTGTTCTACCAGTGAACATATTTTTCCAAATTGCACGCTTGAATTCTCCATGTGTGCTCAAACTTTCGGCAATTCTTTTCGCCGCATTCACACCGACCGTGTTTCCGTCTAGATTCAATACTGTTAGATTCGTACATTTTTCTATTTCTTCGGCTACAACTTCAGCTGTAAAAGGTAGTTAATAGGTTAAAACGTGTACGTGTTGAGAAAATCTATATGGTACTTTAAATACGCATGAAACACATCTTTATCACATTGTTTAGCAATGATTGTACGTACCATCTTTCTCGTCATTCAGTTTTAATTTTCGTTCAACGAAACTTAATCCGGGTTCTTCGACATGATAATCATGAAGTTTACTGGTGAGGTCGTTCAACACACGATCTATTTCAGACATATTAATAACTAATTAACGAATAATCGTAAATTTAAGCGGTTTAATAGATAAAAATTCAACTTTCAACTTTCAACTCATAAAATTTCTTCCTCATGTGTCAGTTTTCAGTTTTGTTTGGCGGCGCTATTTTTGTTTTCTTTTTTGAGATTAACGGTTATCATTTACCTATTAAAAATGAATAGGTGTCTTTTTGAACCAATCAGAACAAAGAGTTTCGATTTCGATACTCGTAATTTTGCAACTTTGTCAATTTTTTTTTTTAAATACTTACTTTCGAAAAAATAGATTATTGTTTTTATTTTTTAAAAATAAATAGTTTTTTCGGGATTAAAGATTGATTGTATTGAAATGGTTCGAGTAATTTCTGTTTAAATAATTTTCAGTACTGCTTATAGTGTACTGAACGAATGCGATTGGGTTGGGTTTCTTAATTTTCTTACCGAAGTTCTGATCATACTCGTGACATTCCCCTGCATACATTCTTTGCCACATAGCGGAAGGGGAGTGTAAATTGTAAACTGGTAACTGTTGATAAAGCATGAATCAGAGCCTAATTATATTCGAATATTCGAATAATTCATACTATCAATGATTGTAGTGCAGTAAAATTAGTAATGTTCTGAATGTTCATAACTTCACTAAAGAAGACTAGTGAGTTACTGTACGCCACAGTCTTACTCTTGAATCGCACCGTTGAACTCATCTGTATTGAAAACTTTACATAGCTCTGATGGAAGAGATGGATTCGCCAGAAAAATCAGTAATAACTTGCATTATCTACTTTACTTTCACTTTTTATCGCATCTAAAACGATAGAAAAATTAATAATATAATGCTTCACTGAATTACAGGGAGATCTAATCGAAGTTATCGATTCATCTTTATTATCCCCTAAGCATGAATCTATCAATGTGCTAGTGACAGATAAAGAAGCAAAAAATAGATACGAATGTCCAATTTGCTTTTGTTTTTTACATGATCCAGTCATTACAATTTGCGGTCATCGTTTCTGCAACTTGTGTTTAACCAACTGTTTCGAGTACTATTTCTCAATTTCTCATTCTCTTATATCATAGATTCATCACGTTCAAGTTCGTTTTTCGTTCAATTTCATATATTTTTTTTTATAGAAACGGCGAAAGGAGGTGTCCGATTGATAATAGAATGTTAAGTCTAAATGATATATTTCCCGATAATTATACGAAACGCGAAATAGAAGAAACAGTTGTAATATGTCCAAATGAAGGTTGCCTTGTACCTATTTCCGCTAAAAATTATGAAGATCACTTGGAGAATTGCAAACTTCGACGAGTAAGTAGTATAAAAATCAAGATCAGGAAATGTTCTGAATTCGCTACTTTTTTTATTAATTCTTCTCCATAGGATGATTATGATGGACAAACCAAAAGTTTCGACTGCCCTTATCGTAGTGTGGGATGCGATTTCAAGATTACCTCTTTGCCATTACAACTACTCAATCACCTTAAACATGATTTAATGCAGCATAATCAGGTTCGTGTATCATTCTAAATAATGCTTTTAAATATTACGTTAAACATGACGAATAATAAAATGTTGTTCGCTCATAGCTTCTGTTGAAAGAGCATAAAATTTTAAGTAATCAGTTCCAAAGCTGTCGTAATCATTGCCCACATGATGATTGTTGCATTCAAGGAGAAGATTATGGGAAAACTTCGCCAGGAAAACTACCATTTTATTTAAAGTAAAGCGTGTTATACTTGATATTACAATTTCGTTTTAAACACGAAGTAACAATCATACTTAAAATCTATTACCGAAAAATATGTTCCAGTGACGTATACGAAAAATTAACGGAATTAGAACAACGTGCCATGGAGCACACAATTCGTCTTAAAAACATATCCTCGCGATGGGAAAGGTCTCTATCAATGACCAGTAACTCAGGACTTGGCAACTCAGAAATGAATAGCGGTGTTTTGGTGTGGAAGTTTTCGAGGTTTCAAGAAATGGTCAGCGAAATGAAGGGGAACCGCAACTACTCTTGTTATAGCCCTATATTTTCCACTTCGGAGTTCGGATACAGGTAATCAAGAGCGGAGCTCGAATACAGTTCTACGTTGGTGTACTACTTTACGTCGTAATTCAATTTTTCAGATTCCGTGTACGGCTAATGTTATCTCCGAAGAACGAAGACGCCTTAGCGATATTGTTACATGTCGTTAGAGGCAAATACGATTTTATTTTAAAGTGGCCGTTCGTCGGAGAATTTACCATTTGCATTATTCACCCGCTAGATTCAAATTTAAGGTTGAAGTCGGTCATTAAGACCAATTCATCGGAAGCTTTTCAACGTCCAAATCTGGATATCAATCATCGAGGATTTGGTTTTTCTGAAACCGTTAAAATATCCGACTTACGTACTCAAGGATACGCGCAAGATGATCAAATTAATGTTGTTGTTTATGCTAAATCATATGAAACGGATTGAAGCAGTATTACATAACTATTTTATGAAAATAAGGGTGATAAGAAATTAATTATTATGCTAGTATTTAAGGTTATAAAAAATTATTGTTATGTAAACATTCCTCTGTTTAACAGTATTGTACTCTAGTTTTAAATCTGCTCTCTAGTTGATATTTCATAATTCCGTCCATTTAAAGTGATCCTTATTTTCTAGAGAATAATTTTGTTTATGCGTGTCGTTTGTAGATGTTTAAAAAAAAAACAGTTGAAATTTTATTATTGAGTTTAATTAATATACTTACTTTTCAAAAATCATGCGCGTTGTTTTATTATTTTTCGAAGTGCAAGTAAGTACCTATAATTTTGGCGAAATTTTATGTACCGTGTTACCGTGTGTTGTCACCGGCATAATTTGAAATTGAACTAGAAATTAGATGAAATCAAATCCTGAAAATATTTTTCTGAAAAATAATTCTCCCTTCGAAGTTCGAAGCTTCGAACTTCGATGAAGTTATTCAAAAAGTTTAGGATTTAGGAGTTAATTTAGCACACGGTCAGAGACAGAGAGCGTAAGCGTCGCCAAATCTTTGTGTTTTGTTGTTGTGAAAAGAGAAAGACCACCGATAATGGAATTTTATTTTCATTTGTGTCTGAATGGCTGGGCTCAATTGTTTTCGTCGTAATTGTGATTAATTTATCCGCTTAAAGACCGTTTAAAATGATTTATATAAAAGGATAGAGTTGAAACTGTTTCCTTCACTTTCAGTTATAGCGTAAAGAAAGCACCATAATGGCTCGTTCCCTTTCTTCCAGCCAGCAAAAGTTGGCCGAAAAATTGTCCATCATCAATGATCGAGGGTTTGGTATGCTCACTCGGATCTACAATATAAAAAAGGTAATCATTTCAAAACTTTGCATTTACATTTCTATTTCGCCCGGTTCTTTATGGTTACTTTAATTGACAATATATTCTAAATTTGTTTGAAAATCATTGATACGTAAAAATTCATTTGAAATATATACACCTGTAATTAATGAAATTATTTGTATCAGACACGGTCTTAATTTTGTGTTCTAAGCTACGTAAATTGTACCTCAATTTACATTTAATAACGAAGTTCAACTTTCAGGCATGTGGAGACGCGAAATCGAAACCCGCCTTTTTATCGGACAAGAGTTTGGAATCCAGCATCAAGTACATAATACGAAAATTTCCATCTATCGATTTGAAATCGGTTTGTATCTCGTCATTTTCTTGTCTCCGCGTTGAAATATGCATTAATTATGATTTACATTTCAGTTACAACCCGTTGTACCTATAAAAAATGACATCATCAAGTCGTTATCGCTGTACTATTACACTTTCGTCGACTTGCTTGACTTTCGAGATAATGTTTGCGAGTTGCTTACAACCATGGATGCTTGTCAATTGCATTTCGATATCGTAAGTCTTATCATGGCTCACCAAACTACTAACTAGTGATCGTAGGCTAGCAGCGCAAATTTTATTTGATATTTTTCTCCCAGACTGTAAACTTCGAGTTGACCAAAGGATATTTGGACTTGGTATCTACTTATGTCACTTTGATGATACTTTTGTCGAGAGTAGAAGACCGTAAAGCAGTTCTTGGATTGTTTAACGCGGCTTATGAATTGATTCATCATCAAAGGTAAACAAGTGAAATAATTTCAAATTCGAAAATCCATTTCTAATGCCTCTTTATTCTTCGCAGTGATGCCAGTTTCCCTAGATTGGGTATCATGATAACAGATTTTGACCCTCCGTTGAAAAAATTAGCCGACGAGTTCGTACCTCATTCGAAACTTTTACTATCTGCGGCGATGTCGTTGTGGCCAGTTTATATTAATAGAACGTTATCGGTGGATAAATGGAGGTATTTTATTTTCATTTCTAAATCTGCGCGTTACCGAGTTCCATTCTGATTGAATTGCTGTTGCAGATCCGATCAAAAATTAAGCTTCATCAGTAATCCGAATCATCTACTGAAGCCGATACAGACCGAATATACGTCTTGCGAATTCCTCAGTATTGACGTAATGGAGAAGTGGATTATATGTAATGTTTGTCGGATTATTTTGAACGATTTTACGAGTACCTTTTGTAATTTTGGTATTTGTTTATAGTTTCGTTTATGCTGTGTCATCAAGCTTTGGTTCAAGAACAAGCGAACAAATTATGGTTAGCTGCGCTAGAATCGAATTGGGTGATACCATTGTTTAGAGATGAAGTGTTGTACGTCCATCATCATATACAACAGTTCTTCGACGGTATCAAAGGATATGGAAAACGTGTCTCCGAAGTTAAGGATTGCTACAATCATGCTGTTCAGAAAGCGTTAGTATTAGCTATATTATTAAAAAAACAATTTTAAAAATATTTTTTCCTATTTTTTCAATTTTATGTATTTATTTTTTTCTCAGATCTTATAAGCATCGAGAACGTAGGAAATTTTTGAAATCCACGTTGAAAGAGTTGGGATTAATATTTACCGACCAGCCAGGTCTTTTAGGACCCAAAGTACGTCTTTAAGTAAAAATATTCGTCCTAGTTGAGCTTCCAATTGATATTTACGTCTTTTTTTCAGGCTCTAATTATCTTCATCGCGTTGTGTTACGCTCGAGATGAAGTACTCTGGTTACTGCGCCATAGTTCTAATCCTCCGCTTCAAAAGAGTAAAGGAAAATCTGCCGAAGATTTGGTCGACCGGCAATTACCGGAATTACTTTTCCATATGGAAGAGTTGAGAAGTATGTTGTTCCTGTTTGCCAAGTCTCGCATGATCTTATTATCAAAGTCAATTTGTAACCTTATTTACTATTTCATTGGTTCACTTCGCAGTGTTGGTTAGAAAATATAGCCAAATCATCCAACGGTATTACATTCAATATCTGCACGACTTCGACGCCATTTCACTAAACCAGAGATTGCACTCTTTGGGCGTGTGTCCGGAGGACGAATCGTTAATATTGTCTTCGTTGGCTAACGATATTTCTAATTTATCTGTTAAGCAGAGTACGTGATTAGCTGATTACTTTCTGCGTCGAAATATTTTTTTTTATTCTCGAAAATGTTTTCATTATTTTATTTCACAGTTGAAAATGGAGAAACGTTCGATTTTAGGGCGCTACGTTTAGACTGGTTTCGTCTTCAAGCGTATTCTAGTTTGAGTAAATCGCAGCTATTCTTGTTCGACAACAGAGATATCGCGTATCTGTTGGACAATATCTTCTTCCATATTAAAATGGTCGATTATCTCGACGAAATGCTGGTTGATGTCTCCGATTTATCCATTTTCTGGTACGTACAATTATCACTCAATCATCTAGTAATTTATTGTTTTGGAAGAGCTCTTATTTGATGTTTTTTTTTTTTTTTTACCGGTACAGCTTCTACAGTAAGTTATTCGAGGAACAATTCCACATGTGTTTGGAGTTTCCGGCGCAGAATAGATATATCATAGCATTCCCTTTGATATGCAGCCACTTCCAAGTTTGTACTCACGAGTTATGCCCTGAAGAGGTTAGTTGAACGTACCACATCTTCGAATGATCGAAAATTCAGTCGTCTGAAAGTATAATTTTCTTTTTAGAGACATCACATTCGAGAAAGAAGCTTATCAGTGGTCAATATGTTCTTGGATGAAATGGCCAAAGAAGCTAAAAATATCATCACGACGATTTGCGACGAACAGTGCACCATGAGCGATAAAGTAAGCGTAGATCAGGTGCCAAAAATCCTATTCATTGGCCTGTACTTTTTGGTAGTTGGTCTGTGATCTGTACCGGTGTAAAATGGAAATAATTATCGATTTGCTCGCCTTACGTTTTAGTTACTACCGAAACACTGCGCTCTTCTCATTTCGCAAGTGATCACTCGTAAAAGAAAAGATAAAAATAAGAAGAACGGTTTCGAGATAGAAAAACCAGGCATAGAAACGTACAGAAAAACTCGAGAAAATCTGACCACGTTAGTTTCTGACTCATTTTCTTGATAAGTCATTGCGAAAGTAGAATTCAAACTAATATTTCTCGTTTCAGTATGGATAAGTTGCATATGGCTTTGACAGAGCTATGCTACGCTTTGAACTACTGTTCTACTATCAATGTGTGGGAATACACGTTCGCTCCTCGAGAATACCTTCATCAACATTTGGAGAACAGATTCGCTAGAGCTCTCGTCGGTATGGTTATGTATAATCCGGATACCAGCGAAATTGCCAAACCTTCGGAGTTGTTTGCCAGTGTACAAGCGTACATGAATGTGCTGCAAGCTGTTGAAAATCATGGTAAATTCGATCACCTGTTGGATACGTTCGTTTCGACGATGATAATATTACACGTTTGATTGATTTTTACAGTACATATTGATATTACTCGAGTGTTCAATAACGTCTTGCTGCAGCAAACGCAACAGGCTGATTCGCACGGCGAAAAGACCATAGCGGCGTTGTATACTCAGTGGTGAGTATTTTTTTTGAAATATTCATTACGAGATGGTCGAGTCGTAAAATTTATGCACATTGTTTGTGTAAAGGTACTCGGAGGTGTTGCTCAGAAGGATCAGCGCTGGCAATATATGTTTCTCGATGAATCAAAGATCGTTTATTAGTTTGACTGCCGAAAGCGCTATACCATTCAACGCTGAAGAATTCTCCGATATGAACGAATTGCGAGCATTGGCCGATCTGATCGGTCCTTATGGCATGAAATTGATCAACGAAACTCTAATGTGGCATATCTCTAGCCAAGTTCAAGAGTTGAAAGTAATTCTCGACTTCATCTTACGTTTACGTATCTTCGAATCGAAGTGAAATTTAATTGATTTTCTTTAATTAGAAATTGGTTTCGGGAAATAAAGACGTTTTATTGACTTTGAGAACGAATTTCGATAAGCCGGATATTATGAGGGAACAGTTCAAGAAACTTCAAAGTAAGCTATACCGTATAATGATTATCTCGACCGAATAACATTTTTCAAGAATTATTCTATCTTGTTTTTTTTTTTCCTTTTATAGACGTGGACAATGTGCTGCAAAGAATGACCATCATTGGAGTGATCTTGAGTTTCCGCCAAATACTCCACGACGCTTTAGTTGTTGTACTCGAAGAAAGAATTCCATTTTTGTTGAGTTCCATTCTAGATTTTCGCCATAATACGAACGGTGTCGATTCACTGGTACGTTGAATTTTTGAAAGACGCTTCTATCTGTGCAAAAAAAGGTCTTCCAATTTTGATGAACTCGCTTTTGTTTCACGCAGGTTGTCAGTGAAATGGCCTCAGCCGCTGGGTTACCCTGTAAAGTTGATCCTACATTGGTGAATGCGTTACGTAATGTTAAAAGTGGTACGTAAATAATGACTTGTTTGAAATTGAATACATCGTAGTTGATACCTGGATAACTGGATGTGAAAATTTTTCAGAAGTTGACGAAGACGAGCATTTATTAGCGTGTTTGTTGATGGTATTCGTGGCGGTGTCGGTACCGAAATTAGCCTGTAATGATAATTCATTCTTCAGAGCGTCTTTAGAAGGTCACTCGAATAATATACACTGCTTGGCGTACGCCATTAACCATATTTTCGGAGCATTGTTTACCATTTGCAATCAAGGAGATATCGAAGATAGAATGAAAGAGTTATTAGCCGTAAGTTTTACAGATTTCGTTGCATAAATTTTTTGTACAATAGAAATTTTCGTGCCTATCTAATTATATATATTCTGCGATTTCAGTTGGCGTCTTCCAGCTTATTGAGGTTAGGTCAAGAAACGGATAAAGACATGATAAAAAATCGTGAATCGGTTTACCTCTTACTAGATCAAGTAAGTGGTGTATTTTTAATTCGTCTAAAGAGATCAATCAATCAAAGTTAAGAATAACTTTTTTTATTTTTCCTTCGATAGATCGTTCAAGAATCGCCATTTTTAACGATGGATCTTCTAGAATCCTGTTTCCCATACGCACTAATTCGAAACGCCTATCACGCGGTGTATAAACTAGAACATGGGCAGTTGTAATTTTTAGGTTTTTTTTTACCTTTTTTGTTGTATTTTTGTAATTTGAATTTATACTTCTTTTTTTAAAAACTTTTTAGTCATTTTCATTTTTACTTTGTTCGATATAAATATTTGTTCATACATATAAATATTATGCTTTGTTATGTAAATGATAAGCGTTAATTTTCCATGTAGAAATTTACCGATCGGATGCATTTAAACGTGTGTTTTTTTTAAAACTAAATAGTTTTCGGGTATAAGACCATGTTGCTGTTTGTGTATTGCTTCGCGTATATTTTTACTCTAGTCATGTTGTCTTCGCTGTTGGTTTTATAAATTCACGATGCCAATGGTATTTTCATTGCAATAAGTAAAAAAAAAAAAAAAAACGTAGAAAATAGAGTTGAACTTGAAATTTTGTTTATTTTTTTGTAATTTTAATTTCATATTTGTTAATTGTTAGCTCGTGCAGGGCTCAAAACGTAATCTTTACGCGTCTTCTATTCTCTTATTTTACTCTAATTTATCAGATATTTTATACGGATGTAAACATAAACAAATACATACAATATAATAATTGATAGTTTGATTTATTTCTCGTTTAATTCACTAAGGTGTTGAAAAACCTATTGCTTTGCAATTATTCATCTCATTAATATCGAAGGTATGTAAGTGTATCATCAACGAATAACTGGGAAAAAGTTTTTCCTACTAATTAGTTGATTGGTGTTGGTGATCTGAGAGAGACTAATTGGACTGAAGTTTTTTTTTCTTTTCTATTCCTCGACGAGCAAAGATCTATTTTAGGAAAGTTCAATTGATGAAAACCTTGTATTATATGGGTAATCTCTAGCTGTTGGTTCGAATTCGTATAGTCAACCAAAGATACGCTCGTGTTAGTGGCGTAATGAAATAATATTTCTGAAGGAACTGCAATGAACTATTATGCTTGAATGTTAATGATTTACTCATTCATGATTGGAATTCCAATAACGAATAACTCGATAAGAATTGCGTCTTTGTTGCGTATCGCAAATTTTTCCACCTAAAACATCGTAGACCAACTGAACTTTGTTTTTTGTTTTTCGACAAAGAAACATAATGCTGCGTCCACACGATCCAATTTATTTGACAAATCGGGGTTGACAAATAAATTGGTCAAATCGATTTGAAGACCTGAATAAAGCGTCCACACGTTCCAATATATTTGATCTGACGTCAGTTATTTTGTCAAATAAATTGGTCAAATTGATTTGAAGACCTGAATCAGACCTAGGGATGTAAAATTCTCGGAAATTTTGCCTCGCGGAAACTTTCCGGTAACTTTCCGGAAATTTTGGAAATTTATAGGATCCAATTGCATGTTACAACGGCCGAATTTTCGATCCGATGAGATCCAATTGGATCCGATCACATCCGATCAGATATAATCTTTTCACCCGTTTTTTTTTCTGATTTGGGCCATCATACATAAATGCATCGATTTATACAGGGTGTCTGGTGAGTGGTCTGCCAAACTGAAAATTTGGATATAACCAGGTACCACTAAAAAAAAAACTT
>FIZT01015280.1:0-11941 GCA_900065295.1 Paracoccus marginatus | reverse complement strand
TGTTATTTTTATTCATTTTGAGCATGTTTATGGGGACAAAATAGCGACCTATGATGAATTTTTGAACCATTTTTGCGACTCTTTAGCGAGTTTAGCGACCAAAATCTTAAGTTACGACTTTCTAATAGCGATAATTGCAATAATTGCGACCTATAGACAGGTTGAGTAATAAAATTTTTGGGGAACAAATTAAGAAAATTTTTTTTTGGAAAAACTTGAAATTTCAATTTCGGTGAAAAATTGAAAGATTCATTTTTTCAGTTTACAAAATATTTGTAGCTAAAAAGGATTTTTAGAGAAAAAATTGAATATCTTAATTCCGGTCAAAAAACTGACTAATTTTCAATTCGAAACTCAGCAACCTGATTTCTAATGAAAAATCGATGATTGAAGTTTATGCTGAAGAAAATTAAGGCATACGTTTTTTAAAATAAAAATCATTTCAGAAATTTCAATCGTGGTGAAAAATCAATTTTCATTTAAAAATTCGGTATGACTGTAAATTTTTGAAAACATTAAAAAAAAAAATTAGAAAAATGAACAGAATTTAAATGGAAAATTTCAAAAGTTAAATTTTTGGTAGGAGATATAAGATTTTTTGCCAAAAAATGAAAATTAAATTTTTGGTCAAAACGTTGAAGATGAAAATTTTGGGGAAAAAAATTGAAAAATTCGAATTTTCAGGAAGAAATGAGAAATCAAGTTAGAAAAGAAAAAAAACTTCAAATTAAATGACAGTTTATTTAACCTATGCACGTGGATGTATTTCATTCTTGATGATCTGTCGACGAATAAACAATAACTAAACCTAAAGTGAAAATAAAATACTAACAAATGCACCGTAACAAGACCTTCAATATTTTTGACATCTTTTTCTTCCGTATGCAACTCAATGAACGTATAATAAAAAAGCAGTTGATAATTATCTTGCACTTGGCAATTACCAGCTCGGCCGTAACAAAGGAGAAGCTGAGTTATATAAGACGTAACCATCATATAAGACATGAAAAAGAAAAATTTTGAATTACGTCACAAGTCAATAAATACCTACTTATACTGTATAGAACAGAAGAAGAAGGTACACTTATCACCTATCCTCTTGAAAAAAGTGTATGTATCATTTCTAACGTAAGCCCAAGCTTAGGCGAAAGTTAAAAAACTAAATTTGAAAAAAGTCACCAAGTACACAGTACGAAAATTTTATTACCTTACGCTATATTGCACCTACGGGCGGAATATTTTTACGCCGCCAGATTTTCAACTTCTGATAAGACGATCATCAATTCGACATTTTTTATCGTAAATTCGCGTTCGATTAATGCAACCTTGAAACGCGCCGTCAATACTCAAACCATTAAGAGCGAAAGTGGTTTAAGTTTACGTTCTCTTCTTCCGAGAAACCTAAGGTTTTCCATAAATTCGCTTATTCGCGCCAAAGTAGGTAGAACTTTATGGCGTGTTTTTATTCTGTCCTACGATATGATAACGTTAGCGACTTCATACGAACAGAGAAAAATGTCTACGCTGAGTCTAGACTCGAGCTGGACGAGCCAAATGGTTATTTTACGCGACACTTTGAGCTGGTGTCAATCGAAGGTGAGCCGGTACGTTTTTATCCTGTAATTCATTGCGTCCTAGATTTGAAATTTTGAAATTTTCTTTCGCGTTTTTAAAATCAACGATGGCTTAAAGTGCCCTGGCTGAAATGCTCGATGTTCTGCGAGGGGTTTGTTCTTTCAAATGTCCCATCAAAAGCACCTACCTTGAAAGATGGTCAAAAAAATTCAAGTCCGAGGTTATCAAAAATGCAAGTATATCCAGGGCAATGATGCTATCGAAACGTGAAATTCATCAATGACGACGACGTAATTTTTTCAATTATACTGTAATTTATCACGCGATTACCGCAATCTGGCGAACAGAGCACATTCCTAAAAAACTGGTTTATTAGCTGAATTTATTAATATTTCACCGCGTTTGAAATAATTCATTCGTTTGCGAACGAGCTGATAGGTAGCGCCACGGGTTTATTTTTCGATGCAAAACATTTTCCAAGAAATTTAATTTTTCGTGATTTTTTTTTAAACAGAATTTTTTCTTTAGTCAAATGGGAGAAATTTTTTGAACAAAATAATGATTCATTTAAGGTCATTGAAATAGAAAAATCGTTGTGTTTTTATTTTTAAATAATGGAAAACTTGAGGGGAATGTAAACTGCAATCCATTACGCTATTAGGCCTACATGTAAAAAATGAAAATGAAAGACTATATGTACCCAACTGTAGCAAATCAGCGAATTGGGGAACCACTGAATCGTGATGTGTAAAACTTATTCATAATTTAACACCCATTGAAGGTCATATTAATAAAACGATAGCCTTATTTTACAATTGAATAAAGTATACCAGTTTGCAATAATCTCAAAACACAACCAGAAACAGAAATAAATGATATGAAAAATCGAAACTGTTAAAAATTTCATAAGAGAAGATAGAAAAAGCAACAGAACTTGACAGAACGAGAGAGATATTACGTGAGACATGATTGGGAAACGTTTTAACGGACAAACTGTACGTAGTCCTCGGTAGTATAGTGGTAAGTATCCCCGCCTGTCACGCGGGAGACCGGGGTTCGATTCCCCGCCGGGGAGGACTTTTTGTAATTTTTTTTTTTCAAAATTTTTTCAGCATCTCCAGAAGTTTATCACAACTTGACAGAACGAGAGAGATATTACGTAAGACATATTTGGGAAACGTTTTAACGGACCACTTGAACGTAGTCCTCGGTAGTATAGTGGTAAGTATCCCCGCCTGTCACGCGGGAGACCGGGGTTCGATTCCCCGCCGGGGAGGACTTTTTGTATTTTTTTTTTTCAAAATTTTTTCAGCATGTCCAGAAGTTCATCAACCGATCGCGAATTATAATTTTTTGAGCGTTTGCACCGTGTGAAGAAGCATTTAAGAATTGTTTGAAATTGAATAAAAAATATTTAAGTACGTAAAAACTAAAAAGAGAACAAAATTAATTCATACGAAGCAGTGAAAAAAATCTAGAATTGTGAAGAGTATGGAAAATTTTGACTCACTCATTCTTACTTCTTCACAAAACACTCCACCATGAGAGTGCATCTACACTCTGATGAATAACTGAATTCACTCCCACTTTCACTTCACTCTATACTCTGGTAGTAGCACTGATACGAAGCTTTATGATTTTTCTATAGAAGGTTTGAATTTTTTCCTTAAAAAATGAGCTTCAAAAACATTATTCAAATTATTATTTTTTTTTTTAAATCTTCTGACAAATTTTAAAAAATTATTCAAATGAGCATTTCAAGAAATTCTATCAACTTTCAAAAAATATATTCATACCTTATCGTTGAAAAACCCAAAGAGTTGTAAACTTTTTATTTGTTGAAAAATCACCTGCGTGTTGCGGATCACCAAAAAATTGCATTTTTGAAAAAATAAAAATATAAAAATGAAACACAGGAATGAAGTGTCCATGCACATTTCAGTACTTATTTTGAAAAATTTCAATTTTGCAAGATTTTATTTTTTATAAAAAAAATCATTTCATTTTTATGCTTATTACATTTTTTTACATAGAAAATCATCAACGTACTGAAAGTCGAAGAAATGAATTTTTATGAAAAAATAAAAAAATTCAAAAAAAAAAAAATTCCTTCGGGCCGGATTTGAACCAGCGACCTATGGATTTCTACGAATGATAACACTACAGTCCACCGCTCTACCAACTGAGCTACCGAAGGATGATGCAGGCATGGCGAAAACTTCGCTATTCTAATGAAACTAAATCGTCTGGCTAACCTGTTGTCAGAGTTTCGTAGATAATGACCTAATTATTCGATAATTGGAAGGGCGATACATATTTGCTCTCACTATACGAGATATGCAATGAACTTTTGCATTATATTCAATAAATTTCGCGTAAGAAATAAGTTTTTTGAAGGAAAAGCTGAAATCAGTGTTGATCACGTTCAGACGTTAAAAACCCTCTTCAAAAATTATTGGGAAAAATCAGAAAAATTGGACTCTTGCAAATTTAAAAAGAAAAAACGCTCTACCATACCGACTGAGGTTTTTTCAATTCAAACTACCTCTGCCAGCGTTTGAAAAAACAAGAAAAACCCAAAAAACAAAAAAGAACTGATACGAGTAGGTACTGGCTACTGTGTACTTAGGTGACTGATGGTCACTCTGCCTACGGTCTACTCGTACTAATTTCATTTCATTTTGATTTTTTTTTCTGAAATAATTATTTTTCAATTAGATAAGCATACATAGATAAAAATCAATGAACGAACTGGGGAGCCAAATGAAAAATTTGATAGAGAAACACTAAGTAAACTTGATTGATCTCCTGTAGTGGACTCACAGAATTATACTCATTATTTTTCAAGTTTCCTGTTGAAAAATAATCAATTTGATGAAAACACTTTCACGTCAAACCAATTTTCACATTACTTTATAAGCTCTTGAAGTAAGTATTAGGCAAAAATGACAGATATTTATGAAGTGAGATTACACACAAAACAAATTATTATGACAATATTTTGTGTTTATATTCCAATCACCGTAAGTAGGTACCTATTTGTAATTTATTTTGACAATTTGTAAACCTTTCCTGAAACGAATTACGCCGTCTTCAGACACAACAAACCACATTCGACGTATTTCAAGACATATTCCAAGGATTCGTAAATAGAAGATTATGTCCACATTTCGTAGAAGAATGTCCTGAAAAACGTGTCGAGGTTTCTAAAAATAATTATTCAATATTTTAATGACCTCTCCCGATGTTATCGAAAATTTCAATTTTTTTTAGGTAACATTCAATCGTACCACAGCTTCCAACGTAGGGAACGTAATTCTAGGCAATTTAACAATTGAAAAGCCACGATTGACGTGGGATTACTCCAATGACTCGCTGTATACTATGGCAATGTGCTGTAAGACGCATCTGATCGGTCATCGTGCATTTTCTGCACTTCCAATTCAATTTTTAAGAACATTTATCACTTTTCAGTTGTGGAAGAGAGGACAGAAAATTACACTTTCGTATCATACATTCACTGGATGGTCACTAACATACCCGGGAATGATATTGAAAATGGAAGTACCATTTTTGAATACACTCAACCAACCCTGCACAAAATAGAAAGTACCATAAATAGCTCAGCTTTTGATCAACAGAACCGAAAAAAATCTCGAATTAATTTTCAATAATTTTTTTTTTTTTTTGAAAGGTTATTACATGCACGTGGTTTTAATTTTCAAGCAAAATAACACCATCGATGTTCAAATCGATCAAAACTCAATCGAAACGTAAAGAAATTTCCTTTTCCTAATTTTCATCTTCATATTTCAATAGCTGTGGGCTACTTTGTTCTCGATTTTAGTAATACTGATGAAGATACCAGATGGTCCATCAATATGAAGAGTTTTATCCAAAAATACGATCTAGGCAGACCAGAATTCGGTGCCTGGTTTTATACGTATCGTCCGGAGGATTACGACGAATATTGTAAGTAACTTTTAGAGTTTGCCTGCATTTTTTGCGGTCGATCAGAGTTTATATGTACTATTACCGAAAATATTTCTCGATTTGTGAACTGTTTTAGTAATGTTCGCCCATCCCGATATATTGAGCTTTTACCCAACAAAATCCACACTCGTAACTCCAAGATGGCCCTTTGATTTCGTGAGATTCGAGTAATGCAGGGAATTCAAATTCTCACCATCGGAATATTTAAGCATTTCTACCCAATATTATTTATTACGTGATTTTTTATGAAATTTTCTCGCAATAAAATGAAATTTTTCATTAAGAAAAAATTCCACGCAACTTTTGAGATCAAACTACGCAACCAACATTCGAATCATACCAAGTCACAGCTCAAAATATCGATCATTCGATCTCATAAAAATTTTATCGCTACGATAGGTATATCTGTATCACATACAACATCTGCAATCCTTATGAAGTAATTTACAATGCACAATTCAGCAATGTTTCCCCTTGTTTTTTTATTGATTTTTCCTTTCGCGAAAGGATTCTACGATGGGGATGCAGTAAGTACCCCCATAAAATATCGACGAATTTCATTTAAATTTCCAACTAAATCGAGTAATTTTTCACTAGTTCAGATCGGATATGAGCATGAGCTATGGCGAAGAAATCCAACCAGGAGAAGATTTCACAATGGTGAAAGAAATGGAACGTAATGGAATCATCCCACAAGTAATATCACGAGGTCCCGATTTATTTTGCAAGGTAGGTAAATGCAATCAAGGAGATCATTTTACAATTTAAAAAAATCTTCTAAATCTATCGAAACCCAATTTTTTGAAGCTCGCTTTTACGCGTTTGGATGCCGAAGTAGGTGGTGTTTATTCTCGTTCCGTGCTTCAAGAGCAACCATCTTACGTACACTGGCAAAATAAAAGGAAAAAGTTATTTTCTTTGATTTTAACTCGTGAGTAAATCATGTAAATCAACCTATGCACGTCTACCTAAGTGAATATAATTTCGTTCCGGTGCATTAGGTCTATATTAGTATTCAACTATTGCAGAAGTTCACAGTACAGACTTACTAGATCAGAATAATAATACCCAACGGCATAAGTGGCTCGTCAGCAATATCCCAGGTGCCGAATGGACCAAAGGTACAACCGTATTGGAATACGAGAAACCTGGCAAGTTGAAACTCAACGGTGGGTAAAATTTTTCAAACCACTGTTTTAAAAAATATTTACAAGAAAGCTCGCCCCTAAGAATGGACTGACAAATTTTGCTATTTTTTTTTTTTTTTAGAATACTACACTTACATATTATTAGTTTTCCATCACCCGGATCCATTGGATATCAAAATAGAAGAACTAAACCCTCAAAAAAAGTAGGTCTTTTTTTAAAAATCTGTCTTGTTGACAATCTGAGCTTTCAATTAATTTATTTTTCAGCGCATCTCGAGAATCGTTCACGTTAGAGGATTTCATCGATAAATACGATTTCAGTCGAGCCCATGCTGGGAATTTTTTCTTTATTTATGACGTCGTCGATCATTCGTGATTTTCTTAACAAAACGAACTGGATCAACTGCTGATATCATGATACAAAAGAATTGATTTTGATTAAATTTTCAAGGATAAAAATGATTTAAAATGGGAAAATAATGATAATAATAAAAAAAAAACTTATTCTAAAACGCTTGCATCAAAGTCTCTTTTCAGGAATTCAAAAGATAAAAAATGAAGAACAAAGAGATGATTTCAGCGGAAATGAATTTAAATTAAAATTTTTTGGAAAACATACAAATGTGAGCATCAGGGACGTGAAAAAATATTATTCAACCCGAAAAATAAAAAATCATACTTCGGGAATGATTTGAAAATTAGAACGAGTCAGATAGATCAATAAATCGTGTTATCTTTTCCTTCATTTGATAAGCTGATTGATTATACCCCTACCAGACATTCATGTAAGACGGATTATTTCACACAAAATGTAGGCACACCTGCATGAAAAATGAGAATTTAGACTAAACTTGAAATGGTTATGTATTTTCACAAAACACACCATGTTTTATCTTATTATTAACGTTCTTGTTTTCATTTCATGCGCTGATTTCGCAACAAAGGTAAAGATAGGGATCGAATTTTTTTCAATGATTTTTTCGCGGGAAAATACAGAAGTTTCTGATTTTATTGTTGATAGATCTGCTGGACTCATGCGAGCGAAAATGTGCCATCATCTGCTGTCCCTTTCAACTGGAATTTATCCGATTCAACTGTTGAAGAAAAAATGGTAAAATTGGGCATTATTCCACATATAATTCCACAACTTCCACAGACCATAGTCGATGTAAGTTCTAGTGCTCCGATAGTAATTTTGGTTTTTCAAAGTATGCAATTTAAAAACTCTTTTGGAATTTTTCTAGATATCTTATAAACATCATCTACGCTCTGTCTATTTACAAAATAGAGGCGACGACACGATACCTCATCATAAATTATCAAACCGACCGGTAATGTATTTTAACGATTGCGATCCTCGAAGGCTATATTCTTTAATTATGACGTGTGAGTATTTTCTCAAAGAATTTTCAAATTAAACCACACGAATCAGCTGAATAATTTTATCCTTTTCCGATGCAGTTGTGAATGTCACCCAAGACGGTGAAGAATTTAACCCAGATTGTCTTAAAAATGCAAAACAATACCATAACATGTTATACACCAATATTGAATATTGTAATATGAGACGAGCCGACGAAGTATTCAAATACGAACCTCCTCCGCCGAACGATAACAATGGTGAGTTTGAATGAGAAACTCTCATCAAAGTTATACCCTAAAGTTGATTTTTTTCCTCACAGAAACCCGCATTTACGTATTTCTACTAATGGAGCAAAGAGGTGGCAAGATTTACATGGGTTTCAAAGAGAAGTACAACCTTTATTTTTTTCGCGACGAGCAACACCACAAGTAAATATCTTAAACTTAGAAGACCCTGAAATGACATTAAGTGGGGAGGGGGGGGGGGGGGGGGGGGGGGGGGGTCGAATGGTCAATGGTCGAACTTGGCCAAAATTTTTACACCGTCCCAATTTCCCCCTCAAAGAAATCTCGAAGTGATCAATTACCAAGATAACTGGAAGGACATGAAAATTTTGAAGAAGTTGAATCAGAGGCCATCTGCTCCCCTCTCCTTCTCAAAAGCATAAAGCTTTTCATTTTTCGTTTAATTTTACTCTTACATTTATTTTTATTTTTTCAAATACTAGTTCGTATCGGTCGAATTTCACCATCAAAGAATTTATTGAACATTTCGAGACAGATTTGGTAGCTGGAAATTATATGAGAGTGGTGTCTCTTCCCGAAAAAGAGGTTGGTTTTTTGCATCGATAAAAGTGTGGAAGAAAATGTGATAATTAATTTTTTTTCTCTTTTACAGTCATTTCTGTACAAATACTGTCCATACAATTATTTCTCAAGTTTCTCCAACAGACTGAAAAATTCATTTTGAATTGAAAAAAAATGGTATTACTTATAGTTGATTTGTAAATAATGTACATGATTTCATTTTTAAATCTCAAAACTTTTGTTATTTTGATGTCCAACTTAGTGTTTAAAAAAACAAATAAATTTCAATAATTTTAACAAAAAAAATTTTTACCAAAAATTTGCGAAACATGAGCCTATTTATTATCGATTCATTGAAAATATTATAGGCATCTCCGCCACCGGAGTTTCAACATTTCAATGCATCAAAAATCGAAGGCTTCAATGTAATTGAAAAGCTTCGTCAATTCTGGTTACTCACATTAAGGGTACCTACCTATTACCTAGACCTAGACCTTCCTACTCAACCACAACCGAAAGCGAGTCAATCTATAGATAAGATACGAGTATTTTTCTCAATACTCAATCGTACTCGTAGGAATGGTGAATTTTCGTAAGTTATCTACGAAAAAAAATTATCAAAGATTCGAATTTTGATAAACCTCAATTAATTTTTTCTCAATTAGTTCGTTTTACGAACCTCATTCGAGGTTTTGTGTTTTGAATTCGCGAGGAAAAAAAAATGTATTTTACACATGCTAGCATTTACTTGGCTTTAACTGTGAATTTGGTGAGTACCTACATAAAAACTACGCAAAAAAAAAGGAAAGTTAATGATGGAAAATTTTCACTCGAATTTTGCCGCAGATAATTTGTATTCGTGCCGATGAGGAACCCCGACCAGACTCGGAAGAAAATACTAATAAAAATGCGACGAAAATTTTCAAAAAAATGCTAGATCTAGGGATAGTACCTCATATTATTCCGAAACTACCAAAGACCGTATTACACGTCAGTAATTCTTGAATAAAAATACATTCTCGTACAATTAATTCAGTGAAGAATGAACCTACATAGTATAATTCGTATTGCCATTTTCAGGTAACTTATCCACTTTGCTGGTTCAGATTTTACGTCCAAGAAGGCGACGGAGAAACTTTCCACAAATACGGTACGAGACAGAAGCCGAAAATTGAATGGGAATGCAGTCCTTTGTTATACTATACGTTTTTCATGACACGTAAGTGAGGCAGTAAAAAATCTCTGAAAAAAGAAAACTTTCGCTGCTCGATCCAAAAATGATCAATCGGTTGTTTTTCTGCAGACATAAACGTCACCAATTACACTGTGCCCTTCGACGACATCGAATTCTACAGTCCTAATCCAGACAGATTTATCGGAGCGACGCAATACCACAATTGGTTATATTACAACATCCCAGGATGCGATTTCTATCATGGCAAACAATTATTTCACTACATTGCGCCGAAAAAAATGAAAGCAGTCGGTGAGCTGAGTATAGGAAATATGAATAGATTTTTCATAAAATCAGGGTTTTTCTCGTCTCTCGAGTCATATATTCTCAATTTTTCAGAACATCGTACTTATCTGTTTTTAATGTTTAAACAAAAGAGGAAAATTAACATCACTTTGGAAGAACGCAAAAGATTCTACTTTTTCCCAGACTGGAAATTCCACAAGTGATACAATTCTTTAGTTTTTCATAAAGTGTGAAAACATTTTGAAATTACTCATATTTTTGACTTTTTCATTTTTAGCTCGCACCGTTGGGAATTTCCTATTCAAGAGTTTATGGAGAAATACGACCTAGGAGAATTAATCGCTGGTAATTTTTTCCGTCAGCAAGGTGACGATCAACCGAAACTTTTTTAGGTGAGCAAGTCGTACAAAAAAAAGAGACAGGCAACTCGAGTTAAAAAAAATCATTTTTACATTTTTTCAGGACTAGACCACCAAAAACGTGTATTTAATTAGGAAATATTTATTTTCATCGCTATTTACTCTTAAATGAGATATTTTTAGATTATTTTTTTAAATAAATTTTTTGTATATTTTTTTGAAATTGAGAACTCGAGTAAAAAATGAAGGGACAAATCAAAAAATTATCTACAAATAATTCGTAATTATAGTTAGGTCTGAATTAGGCAACTTATTCGACATGCACTAAACCTAAAAAAAATTCTACTCACAAGTCACAACTCGATCAAACCGAACGGAAATGAATTGATAATTTGTATTTCATCATTTTATCGAAAAAATGTCATCTCAGATCTTTTTATCAATCAACACAAACTCTAAGAAAACCAAGAGAGGGAAAAAAAATCATTTTGAATTTTTTTATTAACCAAAAACCATGTCAATAGCGCCATTATTTTTCATTTTTTTCGTATTTTCAATCAACTTGAGTAACAAAATTTAAATCGAGTAAGTGAAAAAAAATCATTTCAAGCCAATAATCGTAATAGCTGATCCAGATGACGAATTCAGGGAGACATCGAAAAGGCCAGTATACCTTCTAGTCGACTCATTTATGGTTATGAAAGGGAGAGATGATTTTTTTTTTTTTAATATTGACCCATCACGATCGAAGAGCCCAGAATGTTCAAATATCGAAAGGAGAGGGTAAATGTAACACTATTTCTTTGAGAAAAAATAGCTTGGATATGATTTTGAAAAATTGGATTCTACTAACAGATGGAATTGTCGTGCTCTGCTGTAGCTGTGGGCATTTTCATAGTTTGTCCCAAATTCAAATAACCAACGTAATTATTGGTGATACAATATCCACTAAAAAGGTGAATATTTTTTCAGATTTTTTTTTTTTTCAATACAGGGTGTCCGGTGAGTGGTCTGTCAAATTAAAAATTTGGATATAACCAAGTATCACTGAAAAAAAACTTTTAGTGAAGTGGTTGCCCATGTTGAAAATTTTAGGAGCATGCAATTTTTAAAAAAATTGAATCAAAAAAAATTTTGAAGCATGGGGATGAGTAGTAAATTAAAAACTGAGCAAATTTTGTCATATTCAATTTTTGCCTAACTTCAAAATCGAAGGG
>FIZT01015265.1:0-10237 GCA_900065295.1 Paracoccus marginatus | reverse complement strand
TCAAAGTACATAAAATATATTTTTTTCAGAATTGCCCCCTCCTCAACTTCAATGGTGGATCCCAAAACTGTTGAAAATTGTTGAAACTGGCATAGGTACCGAAAGATTTCCAACTTTAAAATTATCAAAAATTGCCTAATTTTTCAAAATGATTGCTACAGTTTTTACTTTCTCAAAATATTCAAATTTTCCGAAATCGTTGAAACAGTTCATTTACCAAAATTGTCAACTTTTTGAAAATTGTTAAAAATTGTCGTTTTAAAAAATTAAAAATTTTTTCCAAAATTACCGATTTTTTTTTAAACTGAAAAATTTTGAAACTGTGGAGTTTTTTAAAATTGCCAAAATTTCCAGAAATTTTTGAATTTTTGAATATTCTCAATTTTTTTAAATTGTTGGAACCACTATAGTAGCTACACCGAAAGAAGGCACTTTTCCCCTACAGGTGCGTTACAAGTAAACGCGACTCAAAACGTAGCCGTTGCTGTGTTCGTTTCGCAAAATTCTGTTGTTATCGTTTGAGGGTACCTCGTCAGGGTGTCTACTGTCTACAGATTTTTAAAATTCTAAAATAGCGACTTTTAGCGACCTTTTTTGCGACGTTTTATCAAACAATAGCAGTGCACAGAGGAGGGCTGTCAAGAGTTTACCAACTCGGTGAAACTAAAATTGGGTTGAAAATAGGTGATGAAGATACAATAAAAAGAGGGTGAGCCCCAGTAGGCTATTTTTGGAGTAATTTTCACAGTGTGGGAACAAAAGCGAAAATTTTGTGAAAAATTTCAAAAAATTTCATTTTGACGTGAAGTTAAGGTATTTTTTGCGTACTTTTCATAATTTAGGAGCAGAGAATCAGCAGGCTATTTTTTTTCTTTCTTTTTTTAGCGAAACGTGGATAAAATTTCAAAAAGATAGAGCATAATATGGCACGAGCGAAGCGAGGGCGAAAGTTTCAAGAAAATTTTAGAAAAAATTCCAATTGTGGCTTGAAAAAGTTTCATTTTTTTATTGTTTTTCATTCTTCAGAGGGCTTCAGCTCCCCCATGCCTTATATTACCGCCCATGTGATTGGAGTAAATATCAAGTCGTAAAAATAACAGGCTATTCGAAGCAATATTCACCGTGTGAATTAATTTGGGCAAACTAGGAAGGCTATTTTGAAGATGGGTGGTGAATTTTTGTTGATTTTTGGCACAAAATAAAATTTAAACATAAAAGCATGGAAGAGATTATGGCCCGAGCGAAAACTTTTGGAAATTTTTTTGAAAAAATAGTAATTTTGGCTATGAAAAAATGTACTTTTTGTTAGTTTTATTTTTTCAAAGTATACTAGGACAAAATAGCGACTCACTAATGAATTTTGGGTCACTTTTGCGACTCCTTAGCGACCAAAATCTTAAACTGCGACTTTCTAGCGATAATTGCGACCAGTGGACACCCCGCTCGTTTCCCGCGCGTTGGTTGGTTCACTGAAAAATGCGTGGCGGGGACTAGGTAGGGGAAAAGTGCCATCTTTCGTTGTAGCTACTATAATTTCTCGAAATTATTAAAAATTTTCAAATTCTTCAAAATCATATTGATTTATCAAGATTGTTGAATTTTAAAAAATTATTTAAAAATGTGCAGTTCTTGAAATCTTCATCTTACTTTGAAAAATTGAAAAAATTTCCCAAATCATTGAATTTTTTGAGATTGTTAAAATTTAAAATTGTCTATGTTAAAATTTAAAATTGTCTAAATTTCAAAAAATTCTGAAATCGTTAAATTTGTTGATATTCAAAGTTTTTTTTTTAATACATTGTCAAAACTGTTAGTTTCATTAAATTACAAACTTTTTAAAGTAATTGAAAATTGCCAAATTTTCAGAAATATTGTTAAAATGGGTCATTTATGAAGATTGCGAAATCTACAAAAAAAATAAAAATTGTGTTGTTTTTGAATTTTTCAAAATTTTCCCAAAATCATCGATTTTTTAAAATAGTAAATCTTTAAAAATTGTTCAAATTGACGTGTTTTTAAATTTTCAAAAATTTTAAGGATTTCTGAAATTGTCAATATTTTTTTGATATTGAATTTTTTTTTTGAATTGGGAATTTTATCAAAATTTCAAATTTTTCAAAATTCTCAAGAATTGTTAAATTTGAAAAAAAAAAATTAAAATTACGCAGTTGTCAAAATTTCTGAAATTTTTGATTCGTTGAAATTACCAAAACTATCAAAAAATTGAATAAGTACCTATTGTTACCATGAAAATTTATGAAAATTTGTACTTTTATAATAATGGAGAAAAGAGGAATTACCAGTACTACTACTACATACCTCAGCGTGAACATCACAAAATGCACGACACGAAAACTTCGTGAAAAATTACCGAAATAGCAAAACCATCGAATAATAAATTGTACCGAACTTACATAGGTGCAACCTCTGCCTACGTCCACGTAGAACCTTCACCTGCCATCACGTATACTTTAACCGGTGGCTAACATGGAAGTGAGCGAGGAGCCAGCGATACGTCGAATGTTTAATAATCGTACCAATTCGTTATCTTACTCGTTCCCGGCCATTTCCCCGAATAGTAATAAAGAGTACTAAAAATTACCCTCGCCCACGCCCCCACTTTGCCTATGTCGATCACATTTATGCTATACGGTGACTCAACAGTGTGTAAAGAAACGAAGAATAAAGAATAAAAAAATCAAATTTCAGATTAATTACAAGTCCAGGGTATTTTATGGAATTTTATGAAATTTTTCGTCACCGATAGAAAAACCATTTCGGCTACAAAAATCACCTCTTTCATCGCGAATAATCTCGCGCAAAATTCAGCTAAAAGGCCAAATTTTTGGGGAAATTTGCAACGCGCGTATCAAACCGAACATTGCATCCGTTCGCGGCGCGCTGCGCCTTCAAAAATATATGCACGCAACTGATGAAAGAATATTTCGACAAGTATAAAGTATAATTAAGAAGGCAGCAGACAAGTCGGAATTTAAAATTAAAGCTTAACTTGAAAGGCATTATACTTGCATGAAGTGTTACTCCATAGGTATGGTACGTATGTTGCTGATTTTAAATACTAATTTATTCAGATGAGTTTATTTTCGGCCCAGTAAGTTTATAACAGAGATGAAAACGACAAAGACGCATCCGTTCTTAAAACAAACTTTCTATTAGCGGGGAATTAACAGCTAAACGAAGAAACATCTGTGTGAATTTCTAGAAAAACGCGCAGCTGTTTAAGGTAAACGCCAAGCTCCGTATAAGCGCCGCCGTCCGCGCGCCAAACTTTCAACCGTGCATATATACACTCTACGTACGACGAATTAGCATACGTATGAGTAAGTAAACGATACACACTCGATTCATATTTCCCATCACGTGCGTGCTCGTATCTTATAGTATACCTACCTACATAATATAAAGGTACTATGTAAACAATACACCCCCGTCACACGATGACCAAAACAGCGCGGTCTAGGCCGCCAACCCGAGTGTCACAATTTCAACCACCGCACAGTCGCTCGTTCCTCGTCCTTATATTATAGGTATACCTTGACGCGTTGCGTTGCGCGGTTAATTTACTAAATCGAGTGAAACGCGGTTTAAAAGTACAACTTTGTAAGCAACAGGAAACTGCTATGTTTCCGCCAACAACTCAACCCATAAAAGAGAACGTTAAAATGCACTGAAAAGACGTGACGAAAATGTCTACTTTCCAGTTAAAATACGCACCGGCCGGGTATCTTTTTTGCCAACCCTTTCCATAGACAGAGTACGCTTTGAACGGGCAACTTCGTACACTTGGTTGCCTTTCCCTCGCCCTATATTTGCAGAGTGTTTTCCAATCTGCAAGCGGCGCGTAAAAATCACTTATGCGATTTGAAGCTGAAAGAAAAGTTAATTCGGTGCGAAAATATTCGTAAGATTGTACGAAAGCATTCGCGTACAGTTTTATCCATTTTTTGGCGGAAGGGAAAACATCGAAATTCTCACATTGGGATTAATTTTCTTGTGCAAGGGAAGTACGCAAGCTCACAAAAAATTTTTGCAATCAAGACAGATCGATAGACGAAGCTCGAGTACCCGCAGAATCAAAATTTTACACGCTAAGCTGCATCTCTCGATTTTTGGTGAATTTTTGAAAATCGAATTTGAGCCGAACTTACAGTTGAAAATTCGTCGAAAATGAAGAAAATTTTACCCAATTGTGCTAGAAATCTGAAATTTGGTATGTACCCTATTTTCGACCCACCGAATTGATTGAACGCGGTTTCGAGCCGTTCTAGAGTCTCCAGCGAATTTTGGAAATTTCCAAATTCCCAATTGGCCTGAAAAATGCTCCAAAATCAGCAAAAGTTTTTTGCAATCAAGACAGATCGATAGACGAAGCTCAAGGACCCGCAGAATCAAAATTTTACACACTAAGCTGCATCTCTCGATTTTTGGTGAATTTTTGAAAATCGAATTTGAGCCGAACTTACAGTTGAAAATTCGTCGAAAATGAAGAAAATTTTACCCAATTGTGCTAGAAATCTGAAATTTGGTATGTACCCTATTTTCGACCCACCAAATTGATTGGACGCGGTTTCAAGCCGTTCTAGAGTCTCCAGCGAATTTTGGAAATTTCCGTTTGGCCCAAAAAATGCTCCAAAATCAGCAAAAGTTGGGTTCAGCACGTATAGGTAAATGCGATCGATGTATGTTTGTGACCCCCTCAACCGATTGAGGTTGGTTTTGCAAAAATCTGGAATTTCCATTTCGAGACAAAAATTTCATCTAGTCGTTTACGTAATTTTTAAAAAAATACAAAATCTCCAAGATACTAACGCTTGGTCAAAAAAAAATTTGATTCATAGTCTTTTAGCCACCTCTCGAATCAAATGAGAGCAGTTTTCAGCCTTTCTGGAGCCCTCAGCCAAAATTTTAAAAATTCCAGTGCTTGAAAAAAAAGCTCGAAAAATCCCTAAAATTTTCTGGAGGCTCTTGTCCAGAATAGATGACAATCGCCTCCAATTATAGGCAACATTTTCTTCATTTTCAACGTATTTTCAACCATAAATTTGGCCCAAATTCGATTTTCGAAAATTCGTCCAAAATCAGGGGATCCAGCTTGGCACTTGAAATTTTGGTTCGGGAGGGGGGGGGGGGACTTCTACTCACACTATTCATTTTTCTAAGGCGAATTCGCCATGCCCATCGTCTCATGCTCTTTCAGATCCAATTTTTCCAAAATTTTGTACCCGTATGATTTAAATAAAAATTGAATTTCAATTTTTGCAACTTTTCATAAAATTACAAAAAAAAAAAAAAAATTATTTTTAAAAACTTTCAATAAAAAAAAATTGAAGTAAAATTGCAGCGCAGAATTCAACGCTTTCTCTGCAAAAAATACGAAAACACATCAACCCAACCAACTACACTTCAACATCTGACTTTTTTCAACACACCACCCCACCAACACCAGACGCAAAACCCACGCTTTATAAAAATCGCAATAATTCACCTATACTCCCATACGCCACCCATCGATGCCACCAGTTAGTACTCAAATAAATTGGAATATTATTATTTATACGCCAATTTCGCTTTTGCATAAGAAACGTACGCGTTTCAGTTTCGCAAACGCCAACTCACGGCGCCTTCAAATATCGAACATCCACGCCACGCCGAATAAAAGAACCCATAATCAGTTTTTGATAAACCCATAATCAATAATTCAACGAAAACTGCGTGACCATCCCTCTAAGAGCGGTAGAAAAACTCGGATATGCCATCAAATAATCTTTAACCGTATAATGTGTCTGTTCAATCTTCCTGAAAACATTTCCCCTCGCCCAAGCTCGTTTCGTCTTCCAGATGAAACACACGAGTATGTATAGAACAACTTACGCATGTTATTGGCTTACACGACGCGACGGCGGCGCGGCGGGGTAAAAGAAAACAGAAGTACAACGCTTCGAATAAATATTTCCGCGTTTCCTCGTCTACGTATACGGATATTATTTTATCATCATGGTAATTTTATAGCTGGATTTGCCACCAACACGATCGCGAATCGTTCTCGATACCGAATAAAATTGGCACCGCAACTCCGGCAGAAAAAGAATCGATTGCGGTACGATATCTGCATCGCGGAGGAGCCATGCAAGTTGAAATGACGAATTTGTACGGCGCTTGTGACATTCGAAAGTGCTACACCGTGACAGTTTCGTTAACGAACCATTCATATTACAAAAGACTGTTAGACAAACGCAACGTGAATTCTCTCATTGATAAAATCGTCCTCCTAATCTCGCCACTTAAAACTATGGTACAGCCTGTTTCTTCCGCGAGCATCTACATTTTACGTCTCGTCTCGTCTCGCTCGCGATATTCTACTCGCGTACGCGTAATCTATGTATCAAACGGTAATTAAATTAGCAAACACAATGACAACTTCGTTTCCTTGTTCATTAGGAGTTGATGCGTTTCTAGGGCGTGCGTAAGTAAACCTATCCAAAAGTATACGGCGAAAATGTCGCGAGTCGGCCGCGTCGACGTTCGCATTTCTACGCTGTTGACATATGAACACACACACGCATCACGTATGTGAATCATTTACGCGTGATATGCCAGATAATTGAAAGTTGATCTGTTTCGTTGGATGACACAATAGTGTGCTATAATGTTAGGTAACCGTTTCCTTAGTTTTGAACATTAATCAAACTTTAACCAAATAGTAGCATAGCTGAGTATGAATGTTCGCAAACAAAACCAGGCCGATGTATGGTGAATCATTGTCGTATCTTAGTACTATAAATAAATACATAGTCATGTTCTCATATTGCTTCATAAAAAACTTAGTTGTCTATCCTCATTTAAAAATTGTGAAAAAAAAATTGAAGAAAATGAAAAGTTGAGAGAGTGGATTGATTTCCCAAAAACTGGGATTTTTTAGGGGAGAGGGTGGTGGCAAAAAAAAAACAAAAAAAGAATTTTGAAAATTTAATTTGTTTACGAGACAAAAAATGCAAAAATTTCCAATTTCTACAAGAACGTTAAAATTTTGATTTTTTTTTTTTTCTAGAATTCTAGAATTTTAGAATTTCGAAAAATTCAACATTTTTGGGAAATACATTTTCTAGTTTGTCCAAGTTTTTGATTTGGTTCAAATTTTTATACGCTTGAAAAGTAAAAAAACATGGATTTTTAAAAATTTTAAATTTTTAAGAATTTTGAGAGGCTGAAAAAATTTTGAGAATTGTTTTTTGCAAAAATTGTTTACTTTAACGAAATTAATTTTTTTCAAATTTTTGATGAGGAGGGGCTTTTTTTATATTGAAAAAAAATCATGTTGTAGGAAGTTGCAACTTCAACATTTTTTCAATTTTCTAAAAATTACAATTTTGATTTTTAAAAAGTTTTCATTCATATTTTTTTAAAATTTTGACATCAAAAAATTTTGATTTTTTTTTCAAATTTTTGGATTCCAAAAACTGAAAAAAAAAAATGTTTCGTAAATATCAACGATATTCAAGCACGTAAAAATCATATTTTTCAAAAAAGCAATTTATCCGAGCAAAATATAAGCAATAATGATAATATTCGATAGAATAACGTAACCGAAACTAACAGCTTCATCCGCGATAGCTCACATTCCGAACTCTACACCCTCTTACGCAACGGTTTCACTGCAAAATACACATTCGCCTACGAATCAACCCTCAATCCACATTTTAATCACCACTAAGACAATAGACGTGATTTGATAAAACTCGGCGCGAACGCTGTTAAATTAATACACGAGAAGTTCTCGCGAAAGAGGCAATAATGAGCAGTAACGTGCGTCGCGTCGCCCATCTTCCATCATCCAAGCTCGCAGATCTCGTAGCCTAGCGTAGGTAGAGATACGTATAATGAACACAAAACGCGAACACGTTGTAGGTACTTCGCCTCCGATAAATTGTAACGTTTTACGTCTAATAATTTAATATTATAAACGCACATTGACGACTTCGCTTCGCTAAGAATGAAGAACGGCAACATTTCACATACACACCCTGCATGCATCGAGAGAAACGCGGGGTGAGAGGGTGACAAGTAAATTATTCAGACAAAAGTTAGTTGATGAGGTCTAAAAAGCAATTATCTAATGTCGCCTGAGATTTCTATCGTTTTATCAAACCGTACTCCTCGTACATACTTGCACCATCTTCAGGCATTAATATTAAAATACACTAATTACATGTGATGAGAATTGTCGCCGATAGTTTCTTAAAATTAAGCCAACGTTTACACTACCAACTGCGCGAAATTCGCACAAAAACCTGGTAGCTTCTATAGTTCTATAGCGATTTTCCTCGATTATTAATCACGCCTATCATGAATACGAATACCTACACATGCGCGTGAAAAAGCCAAAAAATTTCTTTCTCATAATTTACTGATCGATTAATATCGTCCTAAGACTCATTTGATCGAAAATTCAAACAACCAAATACGTAGCTTTGGATAATAAGAATACGAAAATTGCGATACGTGACTTAGGTAAAAACAGAAACGAATTTTTCCTATGGGTTGAAAAAAGAAATGGAATTTTTGTAATTCAAATCAAATATATACTACTTGGACATTCATAGAAGTATTAAATATTCACGAGTTATTTTCTTAAAGTTATCTCCATACACGGTTTTCATTTTCATAGCGGATACTGCTCGCTCCAGTACATCTTGGTGCCCTGCGGTATACGCTAGTATTTTTGGGTAAATCAATACCACGCACTAGTACACGGTACACTTCCAAGTCAATGAAGGTTTTCCAAAACTATATGTAGTTTACTTTTTTTTCGTTCAAAAATCGAGATGAAAATCAATCCAGAATAATCACTGCATTTTTTAAATTCAAGTATCTTTTTGATTTCAGGTTTTGCGTCGGTGACCGATTTTACTTGTGCGAAAACAAAATCCTGTGCGAATACGATTACGAAGAAAGAATGGTATTCGCGAATATGGCGTACAATCCACCCAATATAGCGCAACTTAAAAGACACACCAGTCATATTCCAGTAAGTCCAAATAGAGTAAGTACTAAGAATAATAGCAATCGGTGTTATTATTTTGGTGCTTATTTCATCATTTTGATTTTTCATAACGAGTTAATCGAAGAGGTACTTACTCCGTGAGCAAACCGCAATTACTTATAATAATAGCTTCCAAGGTCCTCGTACCAAACACACACAAATTAACACTCGCCAAGATGAACTACTTCCGAGGAACGTACACGCAGTAAGAGTGAAATTGAAATCGTCACATCCAGAAGCTAGTCTCATCCCTTGGCCAGATACCCCTTTACTCACTCTGCCGTGCAGAGCCAGGTACCAAATCGGTACGCGGACACGAGCGCTCATTGTCAACCAGTTTGAGAAAGGAAGTACGAGGGTGAAGGAACTGAGAATACGAGCAGGGCTTCGCAATATGTAGAGCCAGGGTGGCCAAAATACTATACGAGAAATTTACCTATGTTCACAAAAATTTGCAGTTTTTTGTAATGGATTCTATGGGGTTCTAGGTACTCCAAAATTTTTTTTCAAAATTTTTGAGCAATTTTTTGCCAAGTCATAGCCTTTTAAAAACCATATTAACAGCCATTTTGGAAACAGTTTCGGAGATACAGCCGCCATTTTGTTTTTTAGAAAATATGTTATTTAGTCTAAATTATACCACGTGGAAGTTTCATAGAGTTGGAGTTAGTGCGACGTTGCCAAAAAAAATGATAACTGACCACTCGTCGTATTGAGCCCGCCAGATGAGTTAAATTTCCCACGAGCTCTCGTGAGAAGTACGACATTGACGGGCCTATTACGTAAAAAAATCGAAAATATGATTTTTTCCAGTTTACCCTTTTTAGACATGTTTGCCTGGTTTATAGAGAGTGCTGGAATTTTTATTGAACTGAAATAAACAGCATTTCGACGAAAATAATTCAGATAAGAATTGGGATTTAAAACTGAATGCAGAGAGCGCTACTTAGGTGCTTACTGATAAGACGAAACAATGATCTGTTGAATTGGTGTATGCAAAGTGTATGTAAAAGCTCGGTGTTCAAACTTTTAAAAGAATAAGATTTAAAGGTGCAATTTGGTTTTTTCTTGTATTAATTGAAATAAATATGAATACTGTTCCATTATTTGATGTTTTGAACTACATGGGAGACTCCATTTGTCCTCTGAAAGCGAGATAATTTTTGCTCATTTCTG
>FIZT01015225.1:0-13277 GCA_900065295.1 Paracoccus marginatus | reverse complement strand
ATTAAATACATTATGCGTTGATATCATTTTGACAACTGGTAGTGGGGGTAACGACGCGCCGTATTTACCCCGAAGAGAAACGTCGCTTTTCTCACCAGGTTCTCGTGGGAGTATTGTGATGTCGCGCGCGTTAAAAAGATTGCCCCTGGGGCACGGGTTAATATGCATCGATCGGACTGAAATTTTTTTTGTGCCATATTGGGATATAGTCCAACAAGAGGCCCGGCCCCGATAAAAATTCAAAAGTTTGAAAATGAGTGTCACCCTAACCCTCCCCCCAATTGACTTGGCAAGACGTCTTGGGTCATGTAAGCAGGCTGAATAGTGAATACAAGCCCTAGATGTGCTTTTTGAGGTTTGACCCTTTGGATCTCATTCCTCTGTAAATGCCCCGATTTCCTCAATCTTATGTTTTTCAATTTTATGCATTTGCATTATCATTTTTAGGGGCAGGGAGACTCAATTTTCATCAGATTATGTGCATTTCTTCTAAATACATTCATACTTAATTTTATTGCAAATTTTCACAATTTTTTTCGTCTCCCTCCTTTTTTCACAAAATTTTGAATCAATTTCTCATCAATACTTCATTTTTTTCAATTTGGACACAGTCAATTCCTTTTCATTTTTTTTTCGATTTTTATCGTTTCAGTTTTCGTCATTATTCAAGTTTTCAAAATTTTAAAGCTTCAATAATTTTTTTTTTTTAATTTTCATTTGTTTGAAATTTGAAATTAGTCGACTTTTATGCATTTTCGTTCAATTTCACAATTTTCTCCACTATGATTTGTTTAAAATTTTAGACATTTTTAATTTCAATCGAAAATTTTCATTTATTTTTTTTTCCGAATTTTATGCATGTTGGAAAAAAATCTATCTACCTCAAGTAAATCGTCAAAAAAATCGATCGATTCAAAATTACAAAAGTTGGTGAATTCAAAAATAATTGAAATTTCAAAATACACCGAACGTAGAAATGGAGATGGAGAAACCCATCAAATTGCGATTCAGCTCAATCCCAGCATCAGTTCCAATTTAAAGCCAATTTTTCACCAACACTTTTCTGAACACTTCGACCTTGCTCGACAATGATCTTCAAAAGAAAAAAAAAAACCAAGACATTTCATTTCCCAAGTCATCGCCGAAAAAAAAAGGAAACTCTAAAACTGCGAAGACGCAAAAATAAATAAAAAAGTAAAGAAGAAAAAAATCCACCAAACCGAACGTTCAGACTATACGGACGGAATCAAATAAATAATTTATTTTACACAGGAAAAGTTGTCTGTTAAACTACTTTTGACAAGTGTAAACGATAACCTAACCGAGAGACCTGGTCTTTACGGGCTCGACGATGGTAAAAGTTGGTAAATTGTTTCTATTCCTCGGAGGGCTGTCGTTGCACGTCTCGGTATTTGTTTTTAATGGGCAAAACGACAACGTGAATTTCGTGGCGGCTTTCGAATCACTATGTTGCAATCGAAAACAGCATCATTAATCATTTACTAATCAAGATTCGGAGCACGAAAGAGTTTACGCGTATATACGTACGTATATACGAGAGCTCGAGCTGGCGGAGAACTTAGGTACATATACCGCATACGTATGTACGTTACGTACCACAATCATGTACATTTAATAGAAAGGCCAGGTCACTTTTGCAGTTCGCATCACGCATCGGCATGGCACATGTAGTCCGTATAGTTGCACGCCTGTGTGCGCTGATACGCGAACGGTAGTCGCTCGGTTAATTTGTTCGAACATCGGATCAGATTAACCAAGTAGGCGAGCCGATTAATGAGGTAAAAGCGTTGAACTTGACAGTAACTGTACGCGGTTTCGTGTCGCCCGTCTCATGAGTCGACTCCAGGCTCGGTAATTTGTTCGCGATCGAGCTACGTGAAAGGTCGAACTGCGCAAAGGAAGACGACTGTAGACAAAATGGTATCTGATTGCGCGAAATAGACGCAGCAAACCGATGATAAAACGGTACGAGCGAGGTACGTGTAAAACGTCTCTCCTCTGGCTACCGCGTGGTCATTGTACGAAGTTGATAAATTTGAAAAATCTCCTCTCCTTACACAACTCCGTGTGTACCTACAGCTCGCAGCAGCATATTGCTCTGCCACCTGGCACAGCGATCGTGGCGGCGGCTCCATCGTAATACCTACGCAAGTATAGAAGAAGAATACACCGCGCAAAACGAGCAGAAATAAATATAAAACACCCTTCTTACTCGTCATTAAACTGCACTCAGCGAGCTGGCCAAGATTTATTACGGTTTTATTGAGAAAATATCAAAACGTACCAATAATAAGGCGCAGGTAAAAGAACAGCACGTAGAGCGAGAGGAAGCGGCGTGACGTGGCTTGGCGTTTGTGTAGTACGCAGAAAATTTAAACTTATTGTTGATTTTTTTCGCTGCTTTTTCGCTTCATAGATATATATATATAAATGAGACATTGGTAATAAAACACGGTGCGACGCAATGTGCCCAAGAATAATACCGACACTTCTTGCGCATAATGGCTGCTCATAATTCAGTAAACGTATCCTTTATTCGCAGGTCCTAACCTATTCCTATCATGACGTTACAAAAGCGCCGTGAATAATGACGTCTCCGCCGAACAGCGTGTTATTTTCGATAGCTACATATATTTTATACGAATCAAGGCGAAAAGCTTCCCTTCTTTAAAGTGAGAATGCAACGAAGAGCAGCAAAAATAGAAGAAAAAAAGAACACCGACGAACGAAGAAGGGTAACCGTACGCGAGCGGTATCCTCTACCGAGAAGGGCAAAATATACCAAAACAAATTTACCGAAAACACGAAGAAGATTTGTACGCTTGTTTTCTTCTCGTCGTATTGTTGTATATACGCGTATAGGTATAGGTAGGTACGGTGTACGTATATAAAACGATGCTATACGTTTCGGTGAAATACATTACGTCGAGCAGGAATTTCACAATATGTCAGATTACGTAAGAGAAATTTAAATTCGCATTTTTATTGAAATTAATCGGCTCAAATGCCAAGTCGACGATATTTTAAAAACTCGCGTTACTCTTTTTTTCCTCGTTTGAATGGAAAATTTGTTTGGCAGTCGAGGCAGCTTTATCTCCGCCGCTCGGCGTTTTATATTACAAAAGATCGTTTCGCTTAAATAACCCATTTTGGGCGTTGATACGCGATGGCAAATCTTTTATGTATTATTTCATTATCGACGAAAAACGAGCGAGGAAAAAAAAAACGCACGCCTAAAACCTCACTGTTTTTGTTTTGCGTTTGAAGTGTTGATACATTAAAAAGAAGAGGGTAGAAAAAAAAAAGAAGAAGCGAGAAACTGGTATCAAATAAAAAAAAAGGATAGGATAGAGTGTAAGTATATAGATAGATACCGGTGTCTGAGTGTGAAATTGGTTTTATATGCGAGTATAATCTATTCAAAAGCATCCTGGTTGATCGATTTTTTGCTGTTGGCTGGACGACAAACGGTAAGAAATCTTTCGGATCGTGCCGAGAGCGCAGATAGTAATTTTTCGTGACAGCGAAAAGCAGAAAAAAAAGTACTATCTCGGCGGGAGTGAGCGAAAACATGCCTTCGCCGTGTGCTTTTTGCCCGGTCGTAAATCAAATGCGGAAGACCACACAAATGGTTTACATTTTCAGTCGACAAACGTTCGAAGAATAAGCCAGCATCCGCGAGCAGTTTAATTGTTTCCTTTTGTGTATGTATGTACGTATATAATTTACGCACCCCTAATTTCGCGTTGATTTGTCATTTTTGGGTTGGGAGGGGTTGATTGCTGTTGAAAGAATGTGTTCTTTTTTCATATGGGCATAATTTTTCAAATTCATCATCTACATCATTTGAAAAGTTCACGTGAATGATGACCCAAAATTTCCCCAAAAAATCTCACTAGAAATTTTCCTTGAAAAATTGACTGAAAAATTCACAAAAAAATTTCACTGGAAATTTCATTCAAAAAAATCACTAAAAATTCAAAAAATTTCACTGAAATTTCTTACAAGAATCTCACTAGAAAATTCCTTGAAAAATTTCACTGAAAACTTCTTACAAGAATTTCACTAAAAATTTCTTTCTAAAATCTCACTAGAATTTTACAAATTCACTAAAAAATCACTAGAAAATTCCTTCAAAAAAATTTAGTGAAATTCCTCGAAAAATCTCACTAAACATTTCTCACAAAAATTTCACCAAAAATTTCTAGCAAAAATTTCACTAAAAATTTCTAGCAAAAATTTCACTAAAAATTTCTTACAAAAATTTCACTAAAAATTTCTTACAAAAATTTCACTGAAAACTTCTTACAAGAATTTCACTGAAAACTTCTTACAAGAATTTCACTAAAAATTTCTTTCTAAAATTTCACTAAAAATTTCTTACAAAAATTTCACTAAAAATTCCCTACAAAAATTTCACTGAAAACTTCTTACAAGAATTTCACTAAAAATTTCTTTCTAAAATATCACCAGAACTTTACAAATTCACTAAAAAATCACTAGAAAATTTCTTCAAAAAAATTTAGTGAAATTCCTCGAAAAATTTCACTGAAAATTTCTTGAAAAATTTCACCGAAAAATCTCACTAAACATTTCTTACAAAAATTTCACCAAAAATTTCTCACAAAAATTTCACTAAAAATTTCTTATAAAAATTCCACCAAAAATTTCTTATAAAAATTCCACCAAAAATTTCTTACAAAAATCCCACCAAAAATTTCTTGCTCAAAAATTTAGGTAGGGTCTACTTGAGAATGTGACGATAAATTCAACTGGACGACTCCATTTAAAAATTTCTACTTGAAATCCCAATTTTTCTCCAGACTGTGCTCTTGGAAAGGGTGCTAGAAAATTAATTTCAAAAGAGAATTTCACCATAAAATATCAATTGAAAAAACTAGTAATTTCACTCGAGATTTCACTTGAAAGCTTTATTTTTTTCTATAAAATTCATCTGAAAATTCCCTCAGAAATTTGACTTGCAGAATATCATTCAAGAATTTCGCAAGAAATTTCACTTGACCACTCAATTTCTTTTCAATAGTTCCATTGCAACCGTAGCAAGAAATTTTACCAGGGGATTTTCACTTGAAAATTTGACTAGAAACTCAACTTTTTTTCTCGGTACCAGTTCACCACGAGACGGTGCAAGAAATTTTGATGAAGAATTTCATTTGAGAACATCACTTGAATATTTCATTCTAGTTTCACTGGATATGGATACCTCTCCTAAATTTTTCTACATAGTTCACTTGAAAATGTTGCATAAGGTGTAAATTTTCACGTGAAAAATATCACTTGGAAATTTTACTATAAATTTCACTTGAAAATGTTGCTGAAAATTTAATAACACGAATTAACTTGAAATCTCAATTCTTTTCGAGCAGTTCACTTGAAAATGTTTTTGAAAATTCTTCTGGGAAATTTCACTTGAAAAATTCACAAGAAATTTCAATTGAAATTGGATTTTTTTTTAATATGACTCTTAAAAATATTACTAGAAATTCTACTAAACAAGTTCACTCGAAATTCTCAATTGAAATCTTAAATTTTTCGAGAGCTCATTTGAAAATTTTACTAGAAATTTTACTGATCAAATTATCCCATTTTCATCAATTTTTTTGGTCAAATTTTTCAATTTTTCAAATAACTGAATACAAAATTACCTCAAATTTTGGAAAATGGCAAAATTGAATGAAAAAATTTGCAACAGTTGAAATATTTTCAAATTTATAATGAAAATAGAACAATGAATTAAATCCTACCTTGACGTTTTCGGTTGAGGGACCATCTTCACGATAGTATTTTCTCCAGAATCTGGCGAATCACCTTTCCAATTTCTGAAAATGATAAAAAAAATCAAAAATTTAGTAAAACTGCGCATTTTTCGCATAGATTCCACACATAAAGAATCCACAACGATTACATTTCACACCAAAGTAGTTCGAAACCCAACTTTAGGGAAACATCATTGCCGAGCACATTGGTAACACTGCTCTGCCAAGTCTGTGGCACTGGCACTCGTCGAGATTCCCACCAGCACGCACAAGCATACCGTCATACACCTAAGTTTCATTCGTCTAGAGCTGCGTAGCTGTTGTGTGCCAAAGTTGTTGTGTTATCGCGAGTGATTATTTTACAAAGTTCGACAAAATAATTTACTCGGTTGAAGTTTTTACATGCGCGAAATAATTATTTTTTCAATCGTGCCGGTGTTAGTAAATTGGTGAATTTGTACGTGTTATTTTATCGCTAGTGCTAGTGCTGAAGTGTCTTATTGAAAAATTGAGGAGAAAAAAAACAATATTCACAAATGGTGGTTTTGGATAGTAATTCAGTGATGTCGACGAATTCGGGAAACCAGTATTTATCGCCGGATTATTTACCGCCTCTGCCATCGACGGTGAGTTTTTCAAATTCGATTCGAATAATCATCATTTTTGTTTTTTTTTAAATTTGAAATTTCCTCATACGTAAGTATCGATAACCCATTAACGCGCCCTTCGTTTATTTGGTTAGATGAGAAAAAAAAAATTATTATCGGTATGCAAAAGTGACACTAATAAATGAGTATTTTTTTTCCACCAACAAATTACATCAAGCGCTCTTTATTTGTGCCGCTTGTTTGTGGAAACTGATTGCGCTGCACGGCTCGAACGTCGCTAAATTATTTGAATTACACTATTTTGCAAAAATTATCGCCCAGACATTCGTTCGTTATGTACATTTATCGAGTCATTAATTATCATATTATAAATTTAGAAAATTTTTACAAACGGTTGCGATGAAAAACAGATTATCTCTCTCGTTTCGCGGCTTGCCCTTCGCTTTGTGAAAAATTTCGCTCCTATTTGTTCAAGTTGAAAATCAAGTACGAGCATATTATGCGAAAAATTATCGTACGTGTGGATATAATTTTTAATGCACTCTTTTTTCATACCCGTAACTACCCACACATAATCGCGCATATTATTTTCCTTCGCCGTGGTTAATATTTCACGAGTGTAATTAGCGATAATGGCTCATATTTCACGTCGAGTTGAACCTTCGCTCATGTTTAGAAAATTTTCAACCGTCATTTATCATCGAGTAATGATCGAATTGCCATTTCCAACGTCGTCGATGACGGTTTACACCAGCCGAGATGAATTAGTTGAAATGTACGTATAGCTCAGACTCAGATGCGTATACATCGAACCTATAGCTGGTATATCTATTGTGGTGAATCGAGGCTAATTTTTTCCTTAACCAAAACAAAAGAATTTTTTTCTGAAAAAATACCAAGGGTGGTTTCATTTTGGTCGAATTATTCGTCGATTTTTCATGGAATTATTTTAAAAAGGAGAAGTTGACTAAATCAGTTTGGAGAACTTTTTGAACGAATTACTTCCATTCAAATATTCATCGAAGTCGATAGGTATCTACACGATGGAATTCAATTTTTTTTTTTTTTTTTTTGGGGGGGGGGGGGGCTTCTCTTCCTCATCGATCGATGGCTCAGATGAGAAAACAAAATAACCGATAAAAATTTCCAGCTCAATTAATGGATAATTGCTCCGATGCAAAGGCAATTTCTGAAACGCGCGCAATTACGGTGCTTCCCACGAGCGCTGGTGGGAAACGCGCTTTACCTCGACGCGGTTCAAACAACACTCCGTTACAGGCTTCCTAACGCCACCAAGATTCGTGAAAGGAAACCAGTTCACCGGATGCTTCAAGTTCATCCTATTGAACGTTGCAAATCGAAATTTCATTTCCTCAATCAAATTAAGGGCTGATTGAGAAAGTTTCAAAAATTGAAAAAAATCAAAATTAATATTTTTCTCCTGCATTCAAGTCTCTCAGCCCCTTTTCCATCAACATGATCATTTTTCTTCGAAAATTGATTTTTTTTTCTTCTAAAAAATTAGAACCGTTGAAAAAAATTGGTGATTTTTGAAAATAAATTTTATAAAATCGAGAACAATTTTCCAAAAATTTGACTCGCAATTTTTTTTTGGGGGGGGGGGGGGGGGTTAAAAAAGTTTTTTTCTTAAAAATGGGGGGGGGGGGGGGGATTCAAAAATGATTTTTCCTCAAAAATTATGATTTTTTTTCTTGAAAAATTACAACAGTTGAAAAAAAATTAATTGCTTTTGGAAAAATCAGAAAAACCAATTTTCTCAAAATTCAACTTCAATTCTTTCAAAAAAAAAAAAAAAAAAATCAAAAATGAATTGGTGTTTTGACCCAGATGACCGAAAGGGTCAAGCAATGTCGTCTTATGGAGGCCGCGCAGCTTCTTCATATTTTTCACGAAGCTCTCGTGGAAAATTCAAGTTCAATGCCGGAAGAAAAATTGCAATCTATTTGAATAAGATACTACTTCCGAGGGCCCATGGCTCGGCTGCCTGCGGTCGAAAAGAGCTAAAAAAAAATTTGAATGCGATTCCAAATCACCACTAAGCTTTTAATCGAGTTACAGCGAAATCTGAGGTGTATTTTTTCTTTTTTTTTAATAAAACACATGAGCTCGTGAACGTCATACTTCACACCAGAGCGCCGTGAAAACATAACATATCTGTTCGGGCTCCATACAATGGGTAGTTGGATTTAATTTTCTGAGGACTTTGCACAAATTTTGATCTTTTGAAATTCCCAAAGGTATGATCTAAGATGTATAATCCAATTTCTGTACCAAAAAACGCCAAAAGTTTTCCAAAATGGCCGCTCAAGATCCGAAAAAATATTGGGGAAATCCATGGACTTTCCAATCACCTAGAATCTGTAGGGAAAAATCTTCATTTTTGGGGGGAAAAGTTGGGAAATAACGTTCGAAAAAATTTTTTAGGCCCTCAACTACTCGCATTGGAGTCGATATTTTTTGTCAAAATACTTTATCGTCATTTTGAAGGAGTGTTCGTCAAAATCACTTTCAGTGGCCGAAACACCACTCTTACACTACCACACCCTTTGCCATAACTTTTCCAAAACTACGTCGAATTTCAAACGTCAATTCGAAAGATGTGATTTTGACAACGTTTAGCCACCTGGGTCGACGACACGTCTCCATATTGCTCCGCCCAACCCGCTTCCCTGCTCTATTCGCCTATCCACCAGACGTCTAGCTCCGATTTGGCGAAATCCTGGAAAGAAACCCGACCTCGATACATTTCATTATACATTCGCGAGCATAAATCATTAGCACGTCGCTCAGAATCGTTAACACGACGCTGTAAAAAGAAAGAAATTCAAGGAAACGCATCGTTGAAAAATATTTTTAAAATGACAATCACGTAGACGTATTCATATTCACAACAATAGCTGGGTGTCATTGTTTTATACCATAAATGAAGCGTAAATTACAATGGAGCGTATTCGACAGATGGCTGGGTACTTCTTAATGTGTCTGTCGAGGTGTCGATTCTCTGAACTGGAGAAAAATTCAATACAGAGGCCAAACTGGTCTATTGATAAGTGATAATAAATCAAAACAAGTCCAGCCAACTGACACCGCGTCCAGTCTACTCGGAATCGTTTTATCATCGCGCGATTTTACTCGAAATATAAACCTATCGCTTGTCGTTGGAGGATAAAATTAATTACTCGGTGGGAAGATTTTTCGGTCTAAATAATTTGCGGGCGTCTCGAGCTGCTGCGTTAATAATCGGTCGATGAATAATTCATGATTCGAGGTGAATTAAACGCCCCTTCGATGACGAATTATAATCGATACAGACGTACGATGATACGGTATCGCTTTTTCTAAAAAGGTGTAATCTCGCGACAACGACCTATTCTTATCGCTCGACGTTCGAGAATATCCTCGCATACCTCGACTAATCTTTTATTTTTCTTCCATTTATGTTTACAGCTGGACGCGAAAAACAGTCCGTTGGCTTTACTAGCCCAGACATGCAGCCAAATCGGCGCCGATTCGTCCAACTCGAAACCTCTGCTCTCATCTCTGGAACGTTCTAAGAAAACGTCAGTCTGCTCGAACTCGTCCGAACGCAGTCCATCTGTAAACGGAACCATAAAATCTCAATCGACCGAACGCAAATCACCCGAGAGTAAATTAGCCTTCAAACCTTACGAGATGAACGTGCTAACTCGCAAAAGCGAATCGACCAGACCGCCTTCCAACACCCTGGAGTCGTCCGACGATCGTAAATCATCGAGCCGGGCCTCGAGTCGCAAATCAGCGTCATCTTCGCCTCACCAGATCGCCACGCCGAACGAGAAATCCTCGTCGCCCACGTCTTCGGCGACGGGAGCCGGCGAAAAATCGCACACGCCCATCAGTCCGGTCGATCCAACCACCATGGCCAAGGCTGCCGATCTGTACGCCAGTCTGAAAGATCCGGCTTCCTTCAAGCCTCCGTTCTCGCTCGGTCAATTGGGTAATTTCGCGGCCGCTGCCGCCGCCGGCTGCAACGGCTGCCCTCTACCGCTCGACCCGACCAATCCGGCTTTCAGAAGTATGTTCGCCGCGAACGGCGCCCATCTACCGCATCCGTCTCTGCTGGACGCCGCGTGTTTCCAGTCGTCGTCGTCGCCCAATCCGTACGTCAGCTATACCAGAGTCAAGACGCCCGCAGGTACCGAAGCGCTAGTGCCCGTTTGCAAGGATCCGTACTGTTTTAGCTGTCGATTCACGTTACACGGCGCGATGGGCCCTTGTCCTCCGGGCTGCGTGCAGTGCGATCCCAAATACAGTACGGCGGCCGCCGCAGCCATGCTCATGTCATCTCATCCGTTCTCGTCGTACCAATACGGAAGGCCTTACGTGTGCAGCTGGGCGTCCGGAGATTCCTACTGCGGTAAGAGATTCCGTAATTCTGACGAGCTACTGCAGCATCTGCGCACCCATACCAATTCCAGCGACCCGATCGCCCTCATGAATCACCTCAGATACCCGTCCAGCGCTGTGAATCCGCTGGCCGCCGCCGCCGCAGCCGCGTCTCGCTATCATCCTTATTCCAAACCCGCCGGCCTGCCGACGTCGCTGGCCGCGTCCCCCTTCAGCGCTTTCAATCCTACCCTCAGTCCGTACTATTCGCCTTATTCGCTATACGACCAACGGATCGGAGCCGCCGTTAATCCGTAGTGATTCGTCGTCCTAATTCGAAGTATTATCGTTTTTATTTTATTGCATGTGTCGAGATGTTTTTACCGTTTTTACTGTGATCAGATTTATTTATTGGTTAAGTTTTTTCGTCTCTTTCTTTTCTTTATTACGTTTTTTCCCCCCTTTTTTGTATATAAAACCAGATTGCCATTTTTAAATTTTGGAAAAAAAAATGAAATAAATACGACGCGATGCGTTCATCGTGAGGAGGGAAATCGAGTAATTACGTACTTCAAATCCCCATCCTTCTGGCACGAATTTTCCATCGAATTAAGAATAAGGGGTTTTTGGTATCTAGTCACGTCGCCACACGCATTTCGATAATGTAAAAAAATTTTCACGCGTTACGTAATTTTCTCGCCAGCAATTGAAATGAGTACAACAAGTGTTTAAACATCGATCTCCCCTTCTTTTTTCTACATTATACGTTTAGGTTTTTTATTCGATCGTGTCGTCGCATTTAGTGATTTGCGTTTTTCACATCGTAAACAAAGACTGCTGTCAAAATTTATGATATGTTATGCCTTATGTGTACTTATACCTATACCTACCCGAGGTACGAAGGAAATCTTTCATTTGCTATACACTGTTTGCCAATAAGTAAGTACACGAACCAGTGTACTACCGAGCCAGCTGTGTTTTTCACACAATATTCCCAACAAGTAGTATATTTAGGTATACCTACTGAAAAATTTGCCGATAATTGTTTCGAAATCAACTCTTTAGATACAGACTATAACGCGATACAATAAGAAACGGGGGCAAACTTTGAGTCGTAAAGCATACATAGAAAAATACAGTGATAACAGTTCTCGACAATAACATTAAATTATACCTTTTCAGGTGATTTTTCGCCCCATTTTATCTTTTACCTGTTCTAAATTATCTGCTGATATTGATATATATTTTTTTCGACATTTTTTTTTTTTTTTTTTTTTTTGTAAAACCGAGTGTTCTGGTTTGCACGGCTTTATAATCTTTTAATGTTACTCTGTCGTCTTCAGTTTTTGTTAAATTATGCCGAAAAGTTTCTTTTCGAACGATAGAAACCGGAAAATATAATCGTAGACTCTGTATAGTTTTGACTGGCGAACGTATTGCACTCAACTTGCTCGATTATTACCACAGTCGAAGTTTTCGACCGAGTTGCGAATATACCTACCTAGGTAATAATTCGGTATTTTATTCGAATTTAAGTACCTATTTTTTTAAGCGTTATCGGCTTCGATTTGTCAATCCCTATTAAGAGCAGTTTTCGTATATTGCGACGAGGCACGAAAAACGTATATTAAAAGAATTGCGTGTTGTACTAGATCTTTATTAGGGGAAAATTTTTCCATTTTACAAAGGTACTTTTCTGGCTGCCTTACGCGTATAATATAGGTATAGAGAAGAGGTTTTTTCGCTTTCAAATTGCAGATAACAGCTACAACGAACGAAACTGATGAAAAGAAAGTCGTTTCGAGTGTGTTCGAGCTTTTACGCAACTTAATCTTTTTTCGGTTAGCAAAGTTTAAACGAACAATTAAGAAATAGCTAATGTTACAATGTAATGAAAACTGCAAAAAGCCAGATTAACAGCTTGGACAGGCATTAGTGGTTTTTAAAAGCCACTACTTGATGCAATTCTCGTATCAATTATTTTAATGATGGGTCGAGTTTTCAAATTTTCTTTAATAACTTGGCGATTCAGGTTGAGCATTAGGGTGGAGTGAAATAAAAAACATACCTCGGATTTTGACGAAATTCGGTGAGGTAGTTTACTTTAAGTGGGGGACATCCCAAAAAAATTTTGAGCTCCCTAGGTGCAAGGGGAGGGGAGCAAGAGGTCCTCAAAGTGCACCTCCTTTCGAAAAAAAACACTGTATTCATTGGTTCCAATCCAGTCAAAATGGTGTGAGAAACCCTTCTTCGTACTTGAATGGTGCAATTTGAGTTTCTGCATCCTCCTAGACCATCGTCATCTTTTTTGGATCAAAACTCACAAGGGACCTACCCCGAGTATTACACGCCAATCGAAATTTTTTTTTACCGGCGGATAGAGCATGAAAAAAGACTACCACAGCCAAAATTTCACCCCCTGAAGTTGAATAGGCGGAAAGTTATAGGGGGTTGAATATCGAAAAATAGTAAAAAACATGAAAAA
>FIZT01015222.1:0-11103 GCA_900065295.1 Paracoccus marginatus | reverse complement strand
ATGTACCGATCGAGGCAAAATGTATTCCCATGGGTCAGAAGCGAAAAAGAGGAAGACCGAGCAAGTCAAAGAAAGCTCTACTAGTATAACTTAACTGTAAATTATTAATATTTAAAACAAATTTTTGTAATTTTTTCTTTCATATTAACTTGTTCGTCGCCGTTTTATTTTATAATTTTCGTCGTGTCTCCCGTCGTGAATTTTAATTTCTGTCGTTCACCTGCCTACCGTGTGAAATATTAAAAAGTTGTTCATATTTAAATTTTTCTGTCGTGGAAATCACTTATTTTCGTCGTGCGATTCACTTTTCCTGACGGGCCGATAAATACGTGCCTTAATTTTATGCCGTTTCTCACGCACAAACAACGCCTATTTACGCACTTTTGTGTGCAGTGAGGTGCATTTTGGACACCTCCTGCTCAACCCACCCCTTTCACTAATGGGGCTCAAAATTTTTTGTGAAAGGTCTCCCACTCATAGTAAGCTACCCACCGAACTTGGTCAAAATGCGAAATGTTGTTTTGGTTTTTTCGACGCTACTCGCTATCACGGCTTCACGCGCGTGTATCTCGTGAACGTGGCCATTACGCGTTCAACATAATAACATACCATAAAATGTTACAAATTTTATACAGAACCTTTTTTTGTTGCTATAAGCTATAAATTTTATCATAAGTCGCACCGTTTCGGAGTTAGAAGGAAAAGCGTTGATATTGGTGGCAGGGGTCATTCAATATAGGTAGCAGTAATTCTGTTAGTAGGGCCACATTTTTTTTTAGGACAACCTACGGACAACCGTTAGAAATGTTCCCTAGGATGTCCCCTTCATGAAAAAAAATGTCTAGGACGACTGGCAGGGGGTACAAGACCCTTCTACGCTGGCTTCCCAACTACTCGTACATCGCTGTTCATTCACTTTACATACACAGACACACATTAACGAACCACCCCTCGTGTATGCAATGCATGTAATAACTACCTAGTTTAAGTAGTATAGAAATATGTACTTGGATTAAACTTCGATTACACACTTACACCATTAAATCATGAATTAACTAGGTAGTTATTTCATACATTTTCTCTAGAATAAATACTTTAACGGTAACATTTATACGTAATTGTAGATGTACGAGGGTTGACCGCCAAGTCGTGCACAAAACGCTCTCACTCAGAGAGAAATGCAGCTACAGCGATCGCCGGTACATCGTTGGAATCCTCAAAGCCTCAGCTACAATTTGGTAGGTATATTGGTGATAAGATTTTTGGTGACAGCGATTCAAAGCGAGTGAAAAAAAGCCCTCGGGTCGGTTTAATGAAATTGAGCTTGAGTAAAGAATTTCTATGAAAAATTTTAATTTTACAGAAGAAATTTGTTGAGAAAATTTATTGTGTGCTATGTAAAATGTATGGTAGTGATGCCTACGACTGTCTGGCTGTATTCAATTGGTAGGTACTCTGAGTCTGATAGGGGCTTTATGGGTGTTAAAGATGGATAATCGCAGCAGAAGACCAGTCATCACGGATTTGACCAACAAGTACCAAAAGGTGCTATAGCAATGAATAAAGCGTAGGTATATAAGCCTCTTACAACAGTTTTTGCAGCCAAAACTCGGAAAACTTCGTCCTGATCTTCATTTTACGGAAGCAATCATTTTTACACGCTGACGGACAACCGCATATCGCCGACGCGTATGACTGTTACGGGGTGTTGAAGATAGGAATTCATGAAATATCCTGCATAAAGCCTAAATCTAAGTCTGTTGACTATGTCTCCTTCCAAAAGTTGAAAAAAAAAATTTAAAGACAGCGTTTTGCGTACTTGAATCAGATGACCCGAGGGCTTTTTTTCAATCGCTTTCACCAAAAAACTAATCCCCGTATCAGAATCACCAATATACCAGATTGTAGCTAAGGCTTCAAGGATTCCAACGATGTACCGGTGATCGCTGTAGCTACCTTTCTCTTCAAGTGATAGCGTTTTGTGCACGACTTGGCGGTCAACCCTCGTATCACGCAAGTAGGTACGATACATGGTAGGTAGGTTAGGTACATGCGATGCATGGCACTCGTATTGACAAGCCGCAAGTTGTGAAGTTGAAAACATTTTTAAAAGGCCGACCGCAGGTAATGTTACCTACTGGCTACTACATCTTACCTACATACGTAGATATCGTAATTGTACGTCAAATGTAGCAGGGTGGTGTGGTACTTACCAAAACGAGACGAATGCTTTTCTTACGATTCAAGGATGGCTGCGATGGCGACTGTCTATAATGGTGTATTTGCGACTTGCATTCTTTCAACCACTTGGATAGAGAGTCGAGTTGCGAAAGAAGCTTCTTCAACGCGAGTATTTTGCAAGCCAGCCATTCGTGATGAGTGACCAACTCTCTTCTTACCTGAACGCAACGCACAAAAAGCGCGAAATTAGCTCGTATACGTATGTAGATGTAGGTACATAAGGTCGATGTGTCTTATTAGAGACAGTAAACCACTTTTTTAGGGTATCCCTGCAGCAACTGGTAATCGTTTTAGTTTTAAAATTTTCATACTTATATTCGACATGGTCTGATAGTGAATAAACCAAAAATTCCAAATTTGAGCCGCCACGAAGCAATATACGCGGTGTCTCCGAATAAAAAATCGATAGACACCCGGTGTCCGTGGACTTTTTAATTGGAGACGCCGCGCCGTGTATATTGCTTCGTGGCGGCTCAAATTTGGAATTTTTAAAACTAAAACGATTACCAGTTGCTGCAGGGATACACTAAAAAAGTGGTTGGTTGTGAATGACAAAATTACCAACCTCGTCCAGCGTTAGGATAAGGCTGTGCTTTTCGTGGGACGGCAACGACGGTAATTTTTCAATTTCGTGCCTTCGTAAAGTCAATTTATTCTCCAAGTCCTACGGAAAAATGAACGAACGGTGCCAAGTTACTAAGCTGGTACGTCGCGTCGTCCACAGACATACCTAGACCTAGGGCTGCGGCTGCGGCTGCGGCTGCGGCTGCTGTCGGCTACCGACTGCCACAGCGGCGCGCGGGCCGGGCCGTAAGTTTACCTTGACGCGGATTAAAGATGAATTTAATAAATTCTCGTCGGATGGATTAACGGATACGGTTAAAGTAGCGCGAGCTTCTTGCATGCACGTACGAGCCGCGTCCAATACGGGCGCATCTTGGGCGCCAGCTTTCGTATTGGAAATTTGCACGGCATTTCTGAGCGACGCGACATGGAAAAATAACCATAAACGAATAATAGGTAGGTAATTAATTAGATAAGTTAGGTACATAGGTAGATCGTAATACTCGCGTATACCTAAGTACCATACATAAATGTACCTACCCTTAGGTACCTATGTGGTACGCTACGGCACCTATGTATAGTAGCTACAACGAAACGAGTCCGATTTCCCCCGCACGCCAGTCAAAATTCACGAGTTGCTGCGTTTGTTCCGCAAAATTTTTCGTTCGTAATTTGAGGGTACTTTCGTTTTGACCGCGTTTGTTGGCTCGTTCAAAATACGCGGTGGCGAAGCGTTAGGGGAAATCGGACTCGTTTCGTTGCAGCGATTTTAGTAAAAGCTGCGTAGAGGTAAATGTAACATCGCATCTCGTAACCCAACAGGTACCTGCTCCTGGTACCTAATAGGAGTAGGTACATCAACAAATAAACAAACAAACAAACAAACAAACAAACAAACAAACCTGTAATACTCCAACAATCGCGTCCATTCGTCTTTTAATTTACTCGCGACGCGCGCCAATTGCTCCATTTGTTCTGATTTTGGGAATTTTTCAAACGCGTCGTATTCGATTTCGACGTTTCTCATCGATTCTTTTAAAATTTCAACGCTGTCTTCAAAAAACTGCCAAAAAATTTATGAGAAATCAGTTTTTAAGAAATATACCTAGGTATGTTTTCAAGGCCTAAAATGCAATTTTATTCCCAAATATTTTTCTCAACTTGTTGTTTTTTTTGAAAAAAAAAATTATCAATAAGTTTTTCTGTAGCAGTTTACTGCGCCACATTGTATGAACCTCCCCTTCCACACAAGAAAAAATTCTGTTCATGCTCTCTCAGGTGTAACGTGTGTCGTGTGCTGAGATGAGAAATTTTCATTTTGGGAAAATGTATGCCTGTAAAAAAATCATTTTTTCATTTTTTTTGCTTCGCGCCGCCGAAGAATTTTGACATTTTTCCTCGGCGCACACCTCTACTACGAGATGATTTTTGGGGAAACTGAAGCAGGTAATGTACCTACACTACATACCCATTACCCATTCATTAGTGCAATACAGTGCAGAAAATGATATAAACTAGGTATCATTTCATGTATGCGTGTAATTTCATCAAATAATAAAATCAAAAGGTAGGTAGGTAGGTAGGTAGGTATCTAATATTTTCAGTAGACAGAGCGCTATCTGACGACTGGCGAGTTAAACGTTAATCCGCGAGTTGACTCGAGTTGACCCTCCGAAAAGAATGTGGGTTAGGTTACTCGCGATTAATCCGCAGGATTAACATTCAACTCGCCGTGGCGCTACCGGCCGACCCATAGTAGGTACCTATAATACGAGATCCCATAGTCATAGGTACAGTACAGGTAGCTTCAGCTACTGTATGAAAAATAGCTATGTACATTTTCTTAATTGTTGTAGCATGATACCGCATGATCGCTTCGCTGCCAATTGCAGGTATCTACTTAGACTAGGTATAGGACATAGGTATTCGTAAAATAATTGTAGTGCTAGAAGGAGGGGAGGGGAGGGGAGGGGAGGGGGAGTCTACAGGTTTGAACAGTGAACATACTACGTACCCGAATCTGTTGATCGTACGGCAAATGCGTGTCGAGATTACGGTCAGTTTGAACAAACGAGCTTAGCTGCCGGCTCAGAAGCGATACGGCTTCTCTGTTTTTATTCACTTTGGTCACAAAGTTTCTTACAACGTCATCGCCATCGTCCATCTGTCAAACAAATTTAGCTTAAACTAATTTGTATATAATACAAATATGTACATAAAACTGCGAATATTTTCAAGAGTTTTTTTTTTTTTTTTTTTTTTTTTTTTTTTTAATTTTTAAAGTTTTTTTTTTTTTTTTTTTTTTTTTTCATAAAATTAGTCCAACAACGTCAACACTACTGTTGTCAAGTAGGTAGCTCTCTTCGTAAGCTCTGCATGATGAACAAGGTGCTCAAAATTGCTTGCATTTGCTCCAGGATCTCTACAAGTCCTTAGCGCCACGCTAAAGTACCAGCGCAGCGGAGCGTGCGTGTATCTAGGTACATGTTACCTATACCTACCTACACTTTATTCCATTTTCCATCGCATGAAAAAAAAAATAATGTTGGCGAATATTTTTGAGAATTTTGGTTACCCAGACTTCATTCAACGCTTGAAAAATTTTCGTTTGCAGTACCTACTGGCGTTAACCGAATCCGACATAGTACCTACTTGAATCATAACAGTATTTTTGCACAATTTACACTTTAATTTCATTGTACTTTCAGAAAGCCCTGAAAAACCCGAAAAAGCCTCGATGGCGATTCGGGTTTTTTGAGTCTCACGTTCAATGCTGGATTTTGAGTGCAAGGCTTTCGGGTTTTGGGTCGGGCTTCGTAGGTTGAATATTTCTAAGGTTTCGGGGCTCGCTATTCGGGACCTAAAGCAAATTTATCGGGGTTTTTTCGGGTTTCGGGTCCCGGCCGCACTCCCGTTCTTATAATAGGTAGTTGACCAAGCATCAAAAACGCGCCCATTTTTTTTTTTTTTTTCTCCACAAGACGATTACAACGAGGAAACGAGAAAGAAATTCAGGTACTCCGCAGGTAGGTTGGTAGATCTAGATAGATAGATAAAATGAACAGATACTAGAAGGTACGGTACACGAATACATTTTAAGTGTACGTTGTCCACCTTGTTATTACCATTTATTCTAGATACACAATTAAGTAGGCTAGGCGCAGGTATAGGCGTATAGCTCTATCCATCGGTACCTAACCTACTAGGTACACTACACACCCTCGTACGTAAAAGGTACTTTTTGAGGACTTCAAACTCCATACCACCTTTTGAGGGCATCCCTTCTCTACCTCTCATATTGGCGATAGAAAGATATGGTTGATGGCCGCGTCCGCCTCCGCCTCGCATTGCGCTTGCGTATTATTTCGCCCATCATTTTTGTATTGTTAGATCTTCAATACACACAATTAATTTCGTGCAACCTTTTGTCAATGTTCAAAGGACATTTTCATATCAAGTTCTCAGAACGCTGGCTTCGTGCACGTAAAAAAAAGTCTAAAGTTGTATTGTGTACCGTAAGATTCCAACTTTTTGAGCAGTGACCTCCAAACAGGTACGAGTACTATACCTAACCTATACCGGTACTTGGTACTCGTACATCTACATATAAATGTATCTATCGTATTTCTAACACCTGTTCGTGTTCATCATCATCACCGACGCGACGCGACAACGTGATTTAAACTAGGCATTTCAACGTACGTACGTAGGTAGGCAATCAAATACCTAGGTATCAATTTTCGGCCAACGATCGCATTAGATGAGATGAGATGAGATGAGATTTGAGACTACATATTAACATATTATATACCTGCGCTGGTCGTTTTTCTTCGTTATCATCCGTCCGAGCCACCGGCGGATCGTCAACAAGAGGTTGTACTTGTACACGTAGTTGTGAGTTGTTTTCTTTGCACCGTTCGACTTGCGTATCTACGGAGGCGTCATTGATCATTTCGGTTTCTTCATCTCCCATGGTCGACTACGAAAACGCGTACACACAAATTAGGGCAGCAGCACTCTAATACGAGTATAGATTAGGTACAGCCAGGTACTTTATTTTGATGAAAATTCAAAGGCCAATAAGTAGCTAGGTAGTAGGTACATGTCCAGCCACTTGCCCAGTCAGTCTGTCGTGTACCATAGCACATACAAAAATAAACATTATACGTTAGGTAGGTAGGTACCTATAATACCTACCTATTTTTTTTTACTTTAGACGTATTACATATTTTGTTTTTTACTCGTTATTCATTTTCTATTATTTGTGTTATACATGTACTATAGCAAGTCCTTCCTCCCCTCGCTCGCGCTCTGCGCATACAAGCCAGACACTGACAGTGGATATTTAGAAAAACCAATGTAAAATGTGTAATAATGGAAAATTGCAAATGAATTATGAAATATATGATTGTATTATTACCTAATATTACCTACCTACCTACCTACCTACCTACCTATCGAATGCCGACCTACTTATCCACTTCCAATATAACGACATGTATCATGTAGCCTAGTGAGGCGCATGCATTGCATAGGTATACGCGAGTGTCAACTGTCAAGCAAATCTAAATACCTATGGTATCAATAATGATACAAAAAAAGGCAAGGCAAGGCAGGGCAGGGCAGGGCAGGGCAGGGCAGGGCAGGGCAGGGCAGAGTGGAACAGAGACATTATGTACGTATTTTGCGCGGGCGATCTACATATGCATACTGTAAGTAGTATAGTATAGTATAGTATAGAGTACCTAACCTACGGTATCGGTACGATATCATACGCCAGTTATTCTTATTACTATACGAGTACATGTCGCGAGAAAATGCATACTTAGTCAAACCAACCTCGAAATCGACCGATTCCAACGCAGACTCTGACTGAGGCATACATGTAAGAGTGAAACTACTTGCTGCACGACAGGCTCCTCTTTCCAAATCACTCGACGAATGTTGATCTAGACGCCGCTGCGGCTGCGAATTTTCTTCCTCCACTTTGGTTTCGTCATCTTCTTTACATCCAAGTGATATCGCGTCGTCGTCGTCGTCGTCGTCGCCGCCGCCGCCGACAGACGTCATCGTTTTGGAATGGGAAAAGCGGCGTTCTTCGTAATTGCCGACGATGCGATAAGTTCGGCAAAGTTGAATTTCTTTCTTCATTTTCACTAGGGCGTTAGCCGTGTCCGCGTCGCCGTCGCAGCGAAACTGAATGGACGATTTTTGTGCCACCGGTATCGCGCGCTGGCCGACATCTGTACTTGTAGGACAAGCGTCACTCGCAGACGCACACGCAGAGAGGTGACCGCAAGCGGTGACGATGGCTTCTTCAGTGCGATTTACACGATCGGTCACTTCTAGCAGGACGCGATCGTAATGCGGCTCACCCTCCTGGACGATACCAACGTTTTGGCCGTCGATAATTTCTTTCTTTACCTCGAGTACGTGTTTCCCAACCTCTTCGAATCGCGCTCGTTTTGCGTTTTCATTTTCGTCGCCATCGGCAAAAGTGGCAGCGGCACAGATATCTTGCGTCTGCTCCGGCGACGGCGCTTCTTCGTCGATCAATTCGACGATTTCGGCACTTTGCGCGCAATGAAAAACGTCGCTTTCGTGTAATTTTACCAAGTAATCGAAAGGCGACGACGACGACGACGTTGGCGTTTCGACGGCGCACGCAAAAGACGAAGGAATGCATCGGCCACTTTTTATCTCAACCTTTTGATACGGCGGACTATCGCCAAAACGTTGTCCAAGTCGCGTTTGTCGCTGAAGCTGCAGCTGCGACAGGCGTTCATTAACCGGGCGCCTACTCGACGATGACAGCTGTTGCTGTTTATCTCCACATACTGCACGTATCTGCGAAAACAGAGAGCTGTCCTCGATAAAACGAAATGTTTCGTCATCTTCATCAGTGAATCTGGCCGTAAAATTTGAGTCTGAACTTGGGTTCGGGTTCGGGTTCGGGTTCGGGTTCGGGTTCGGGTTCGGGCTCGGGTCAGGGCCAGGACTAGCGGCTGACGCAACGTCAACGTCGTCGGTAAGTTTTGGGTCGCATTCGTTGCATATCGCAAACTGTAACGTGTAATGACGGCGGATATCGTGTTTTTTTAACATTTTTAATTCATAAAAAAAAAAAAAAGAAGAAAAGAAACAACACACGTGTAGGTCTAAGTACAGTACTCGTATCTACTCGTAACACTGTGTTGTTATTCGACCCTGTCGCGTAGTTTTTGTCGCGCAAATAAGCTCGAAGATACCTACGTACGCAGTTGCGCACTATACGCAGCGCAGGTAGGTAATAGGTACCTATAGACCGTATAAAATACGGCTGGTAGCGCGTGACATTGTATGTACACTCCATAGCCCGTAGACGCAGAGATATGAGATAGGTAATTTAGGTATTAGGTTAATAAGTACAGTACAGAACTATAGATTCGCGGAATATGTAAAATAACGATAGCAGCGATATTAGCGGTTACCTAAACAGTTACAAACGCCCAATGCCCTAAGACAGTATCAGAACCCAATCCAAACATCATGTACATTACATACGGTAAAAGTAATTAGGCAAATAGGTAGGTAGGTAGGTAGATAGATAGATAGATATATTTCGTACATATGTTGATCAGCAAAACAAATATCAAATAAAAGAAAAGTAGGTAAGTAGATGGATAAATGAAAATTGAAAAATTATGAATAGCGAAAATAAGTAAACAGAGAATTAGTAAGAAAAAAACAAGACGACAAATGTCGACAACAGACCAAAAACCGGGGGGGAGGGGGGCACAACACGTCATCACAAATCTCCCAACAAGTGATCACCAAACGCCCGCCTAAATGATTTCGGTGTCCTCTCCTTTTTAATAACATCCGGAACGCGATTGTATAGGAGAGGCAACTGGTATGGGGATTACTCTCCAGTTTGGTATGGCAGCAACAGGCCCACCAACCCTCAGCCCTCTCTTGCCCTCTCGGTAACACTAAACTTCTGTCTGTTCTTATGTACATTGTACATACGTCGCAGCTATAAGCTTGTATAAATTTTTGAGTGGATGAATCGCAAGTTTTTTTTAAAGGGTGGAGGTGGACTGGGTGCAGGGGGCTCCAAAAATGTTCCTAATTGCTCTCTTTTGTAGGATCTCCACCGGATGTATATGGCAATCTGCAGCATTACCTCAAGTTATTAATCCGTACGTCATCAACGTTGATTCAAAAATTGCCCTGTAAATGCGTTTCATATGCCCAAAGTTGAAAAATTTAGTTAAATAGCGAATGAGGTAATTCAATTTTCGTAATTTTGCCTGAACCAAACAGCTTTGAGCTTCCCACGTTAATTTAGAATCAAAAAAGACACCAAGATATTTGAATTTTGACACTTGCTCGAGAGGTGGGCATTCGCAGTATTCACGACAGTCTGGTTTAGTAGGCAAGAAACATTGACCCGCCACATCCGGTGGATCTCTATAGCCAAAAGAGAGAATTTTAGATTTTGAGACGTTAGGGGTAAGTTTGTGCCAGGACAGCCAGTTGCTAATTTTTTTTAGGTCGTCGTTAGTAAATTCTTTCAAACGACCGACGCAACGGGCATCATACACGAGAGCCGCATCATCTGCATAACCATACAACGAGCCCTCGAGTTATAGTTTGAAAAGATCATTTAAGTAAGGTAGGTAGGTAGATAGGCAGATAGAGATACAGGTGGTATTCTTCGACCAACACCAAAATTTTCAAATGGGACGGAGGGGGGGGGGGGCAAAAATCATTTAAAACGCCGATAATATGGTCGGTGACGCGCCAGTCAACGTGCGTCCGGCGCCGCCTCAAAAAATCGCATTTTATGCCGCCGCCGCACCGATGAAATTATCAGTGCAGTGCCGGAGCTGTACTTAGCTACTAGCTGGTAGCTCTAGCTACCTAAACCTACGTCACACGTTACTATTGTGCAAGCAAGCTTGATTTCAATAATTTTACGTATTATCGCTACACCATGTAAAAAGTCGTCAAAAAAACAAAACAAAACAAAACAAAACACAACCACACCACACTGCGCGCCTTGTACAGGTGTTGGCGTATAAGCGTAGGCGTAGGTTAAATACAATACATCATACCATACTTAATATACATCTAATATAGGTACGTATAATTCTAGGTCTACCTACTTGTACGCGTAGGTAATTATTACCTAATGAAACGTGAAACGTTCATTTTTAAAATTGTGAAATTTTTCAGAACATGAAGAAAGAAAAAAACCGATTCGTGATTTGACGTTTCAATTATCTTCCTCGTCCATCCAACCCGCCCACCCCC
>FIZT01015210.1:0-12400 GCA_900065295.1 Paracoccus marginatus | reverse complement strand
GGGTGGGGGTCCAAAATTTTTTGGGGAACGTTTTTTGGTCAAGGCACATCACCTAAGGTGCATAAAAGCCCAAAAGCTTTGGGGGCAGCAACGACCCCCTTATTCGGCTATACCCTTTGTCAATTTCGAAAAATTTGTCAACTTCCAAAAAATGGTCAATTTTGAAAAATTTATCAACTTAGAAAAATTCGTCAATTTCGAAAAATTTGTCATTTCCCAAAAAAGGATTAATTTTGAAAAATTTGTTCATCTTAAAAAATTCGTCAATTTCGAAAATTTAGTCGAACTCGATGAGAATCCAAAACTATTTCACATTTTGAGACCGAAATTAAAACACCGCAAAATTCATTTTTTATAAAATTTAATTTTTAAAAAAAAATTTTAAATTGATTCCACCTTTCAAAATAAAAAAAAAAAACTACACCCTAGCGTGCCACCACACACTCCTGAAAAAGCTCACTAACGACGCGAAATTGCCATAAATCGTCCTCCTCAAAAATACGCGAAACACTCCCACTTTCCCCCAAACTCAAAACTCGGCTCGTATTTCAATTACACGTATCACCCAGCGAATTGCCAAAATGTACTAGGACCTACCCTACGCAATTACCTTCGCGCCGTCCAGAAGTTGCCGAACACGCTGCCACCACCCAGCGGCACTCGCTACATAATTAATAAAATTTAATGGAAGATACACATTTCGTACTCGCGTCCGGCTCTGCTCGGTGTTTAAACGCGATCGAGCCTTTCGCCTTTCCAAAAAAGATAAATGACAAATTAAAAATTTCGCCACACCCTGTTTTTCACCTTACGTTCACGCGGCTCTGTAGGAAGGCAGGTAAATGGACGAGGACGACGACGGACGAGTCCAGCGTCGAGGCGACGACGTTTAATAAACAAACCTCGACCAGAGAAAGAGCTTTTCCTTCGCAGATAATAAATAAGGAAATTGATTTCAGATAAAAGTGTAACACGTCCAAACGAAAACAAATCGTTACATTGTATAGGTTAATGCCTTCTGCCTTGCCTTCCCATCGGAGGTGCCGTAATACCGATCACACGAAGGACGACGGGCGGGCCAGGGATGAGGTGGAAAACACCTCATCGAACCTAATGGCTTTTCATTCGTCAAATTCGCGACGCGTTGAACTTTTGCACGAGAGCTTTCGGTCGAGACCTGACACAACATCGTATAGAAAAGATGAATTTAATTTTTTTTTTACTGAATTAATATTTTTTGGTTCAGTGTGGGAAATATTTTTAACTGTTTTTTTGACATTCTAGATACGAGAAAGAAGACATTTTTCGTCAAATGTCATTAATATTCTGAACGATTGGTGCGTTATTAGACGGTACTTTCACTTTCTTTGGATATTTATAATTCATTTCATTTCTCATTATAAGAAATTCCTCGTATTTCGACGACTGGTCGCAGATAAAATGTATTCGCGTTAGTGCTAATATCTTCCCACACAAACGCGCCAGATAACTATTCGTAAGGACGATAAATTACACAGCGAATATCAAATCTATTAATCGTATAATCCGTACCATTCATCGTCTGAGGCGTTGGCAACGGAACAAACGGCACATACAGCAAAAGTAGCAGCAGCACCGCCGTCATCAGGTCTTGTCGGCAGCATACACCTGCAAAAAACGTACCAGTATTAAAAACAGAATACAGAAATTATTTAATAAACTACATAAAACTATAATCGATTGAAAAAACGCGATAATTTTTTTAAAATGGGGGCTGGAGAGCTTCGAAGTACACAGACCAAAAAATTGTCTACTGATGGATCTCGACGAGATCTGCTCTTCAGAGAGGAGATTCTAAAAATTTAAAATTACAAGAAACATCCCGACAGCGAGATTCGCATACGTCACAATTAATTTACTATACGAAGACTGGACAAAGGTAGGCGACCATACGATTAATTGGCATTTAAAATGAAGAAAAAAAATTGGCATCGTGTAAGACACACGTAGACCTAAAAGTAAGTAAATCATTTTCGTATATTTTCAGTCTAGGTGGGTCGACGCGCGATGACGATAATGTTGAAAACACCCGGCTTATTTTTCGTAAACGTCTGCTCAATTATTCAGCCACGCGTCTGATGAGACACCTACGATGATCGTCGAGTAATTAGATAGCTTCTGCGAATGCACATCTACAAAATATCCGCTAGAACGAGCGAAAATTTTCCATCAATTTCGGAATCATGTTTGTGAGGCGATGATCTGAAATCTGACACGGTTTCTGCGTTCGAAAAAATCAGAGCTCCTCCACCGTAGCTCCAGCCCCTTAAAGGGTCGAGAATCGTTCAAAGGTCGAGGTCATCTGATGGGAAATTTGACGTAGACCAACTTTTACAGACCCTATGTTCGCACTAGAATCCATATTTGGGCAGATACAGGCCAAAAAACCAGGTTATGGGGGAATAAGGCTCGCAATTTAGGGGAACGCCTACTCCGGACACGAGTGCACTCCTTAGATTAATTAAATGATCCAGTAACCAGTCTACCAGAATTCAGCTTTCCATCTCTCTTTCCCCTATAGTCTCTTTTTTGCTAATTCTACCGCAACATTGTTCTCATTAAAATGTACGCATTCAGTTCGTATATTCTTCGAACACCTCAATACGAGATGGACTCGTAGTGGCAAGTTCACAGCACAACAGTTTCACGAACACGTTCAACGTGGTTCTTCAACGCATACAAGGTCGTTTCATTCGCGAATGCATAACGCTTCGCACCAGCGCAGCGGATGAACTTTTCCAACCACATGGGAGGGGAAAAGAGAACGAAATTATGTAGTTTTCCTCTCGCGAGATGTACTCGATCCACAACTTCGCTCCAAGTAATTCGGCTGCTGGTCTGAATCTCATTTTTTTCTTCGAGTAAGAATATGATTTCGATGCGATACCAATCGACCATATTCTATCCGATTCTGAGTCGTTTCATGCACGAATTACTCAACATTGTCAAAAATAATTTTTTTCAAGGTGATTACAAAAGTAATAAAAAACCGGTTCTCATTACGAAACAATTCTCCGGGGTACTCCTCTTTGATTTTTTGATTAAAAATATTTATAAAACGCAATAAGAATTCATCTGGAATCATCAATCCGTCAAAAAATCATCGATTAAATTATTCAAAAAAAAAGTCCTTACTTGAAGGCGATTTCAGAAGAAACGATTGCGGAAAAAATACATAAATTAGTCAACTTCGTAACACTCTTGCTAGATTAAATTCCAAAAAAATGAATGAAAAATTTCAATAAAGATTATATCTAAGTAGGCACTCCATAATTCAAGTTCATTTCATATCATATTGAGAGATCTACATTCCACCGCAAAACCCACCTTCTTTTAAACGCCATAACCGGGGTGAAGACACAACTAGTCGAGTACAATTTCGATTTCACCTTCGTAGATACATTTTTTTTTCCTCATCACTCGAAACACACGTGTTTATCCTACCTCGATCTACGCACACAACCAAATACGCTCAAACCCGTACGTTTTTTTTTTCAGCGTCAAATCTAATAAATCGAAACTTCGTCGTTTTAATAAGGTTACCAGCTTTAAAAGCTAGCAAACGTAAACAGGAAGTAGAGCGTAAAAATGATAAAGGTACGAATTAAAGCAAGAGGAAAATAACGCCGGCTGAACCATTAAAGGGCGCGACGAAAAGGTACTCCGAAGAGACATTTTACTTTCCAACAGCGAGCACCCTCGCCGTACATTATTTTTAACGAAATTACGCGGTTAGTGGAAATATCAAAGAACTAAACGCATTTCTATAATTACGTCGTTTCAATTTTCGTATTTCGGGTAAATTGGACGAAAATTTTGACCATTTTCATTCCCAAATTACACGCTTGCTCGATACGTCGCCGCTCGCGTTACCGGTGTCATTATTGCGAGCTTGATTAGCGACGACGAGAAGGCTTTTCCCGGCCAGCACGCGATTTTCATTCGACGAGCACCACTTTGGTAATTAGAAATTTATACTCGGCGAAGGTAGTCTCGTAAATTAAGGCGAGAACGACGGGTTTTTGCATTTTTCATCTGTCCAGGTGTTGACGAGAATTTCACCCCGGGTAGGTATGCCAAAATTATTACGCCTTTGGTGAGTTTTCTTTCGAATACGTCTTCTACGAACAAGTTTAATCGCACGTGATAGGATTTCTGAAGGAATGCGGCGTATAGAACGAGAAACTAATCCTACTAAATCCATTAAAGGAAACTTTACAAATTGGCAGTATCAAACTGAACTTAAAATGGAATAAAAAACACTATTATGTTTACTCACATGCCGCCAGACAGACCGGATAAACGATCCGCAACAGACATAACGAAACAAATGATTTACTCATTGCGCCAAATCAACTGCTATTCTGTAATCAGAAACATGTACGAGAATATTATTCACTACATCATCGGTTACAAACTGCTAAAAAATTGATAAACTCTACTACTGAAAGTAGAAACACGTATGTACTTTACTAGTTGATTAAACCAACTACTAAGTAAGCTTAACGAATGAATCGTAATTCTACGTACTTTTTCGAGACATCAGAATTTCCAATAGCTGGTAAAATCTCACCAGGCAGTACTCCGAAATTACAGCGAGATACGCAACATGATGTTCGAAAACTTATCGAAATCGAACAGAACACACGAAACACGGAAATATTCTAACACAAACACATTACTCAATCATCTCGTCACATCGGTCATCCGGCATAGTAAAATTTCAAACGATCACTGACTATAAAAATGGTGCGATTAGACGATGAAATTTTTTCACACTTCGTATACGTTAGATTATGAATTATTACGAAATACTACGACATTCGACATTTGTTCAAACACGTACTACGCCGACTACCTCGCATCATCACAATAAACACAACGTTCATTTGAATGATAATAATCTTCAAGTGTTTTTCGGCAGTGCTGCGTTACCTGAAAACACACGTAAATTATAATTGGTTCGAATAATCATCGATTTAGTTTTTCAAACAATATTTCAAATTGTTTTTATACGATCAAATGACGATAAATACGGTTGAAAATTAATTCTAAGAATTAATTACCGAGAAATTAATTTCCGAATTAGAATGCCAATTGAACGAGAATTTTTACGTGATTAAAAAGTACACACTGATTTGCAGCTTGTGATACAACCCGCGTGGAGCGCTAGCTATTTCTGTTTATTTCCAAACTTCCGCTTGCTGATTTTTTTTTTCAAAAAACAAAATACTCTGAAAACTGATTTTTAATTTAAATTATCGACGATTCTAATTAGAGTCAGGTTATTCAAATTGATGGGGGAAATTAATCGAGTTATCAACGGTTTTATTACACATTTTAAACGGCTGTATGTCGTGAATTATTGCAATATTCAATTCAATCAATATTATACAAATTTCAAACACTCAGTTTGGAAGTTCGGGTTACAAGGAACTGAACGTTCTCAAATCCGGAATAAGGAATAAGCATACCGTAATCTACACAATAAATATTCAAATAAATATAAATATGGCGTTTAAAATACTCACTTTCGTCGAAACTGTTGAAATAATGATCCTGAATTCTGAATATTAATAATGCTTCCAAATATTACCAGAGGACAAGGCAACTCGTCGATTTCAATTTTCTGCCAGATGCTGCCATCATTTTTCCTTTCAACGTTACACGGTTTTTCTAAATTCAACGAACCTAAAGAAATAAAAGGACATCATAAGTAACAAAACCAGATTAAGAATCATTTTAAAATCCTACATTCATCTCTATTACTCAACGCAGAGGTTTATAATTGAATAATAGGTATTATTGCAACAACCACAAAAATTCTTGCAGGTACGTACGATTCAAATATTCCACAACTCGTATCGTAGTTCCTCCTGTAGGAATATTCATACTGTTCTACTTTTTCGCGCAATTAGTGGTTTTTTACGGTGATGATTTTGAACGTAGGCCTACCTACGCTTATACGAATACATACGAACAGCCTTATACAAAAAGTGAAATTCTGCGGCACTTGTTCGATATTTTCTGTATAAATAATTATTGTTACAAAATTCTGTCTTAATTTTTCCCCTCTCTCGTGTCCAACTGCAGTACGTTTGAATCAACGTCTCTTCCACCGTTTACGTTGCCCAATACTAATTACCAGACCAATTATCATTTCATAGTTCATACAAATCGTAGAAAAATTCGCCGAACACATCTATCAGATACTTTTTCCAAGAAAAAATTTCCAAACAATCGACTCGTACCAATACTCAGCAATCGACTAGAATCATCTCTACGGACAAGAAATGCCGCCGTCACAATGACATAACTAATAATGCTTTCACTTTACCGTTTGATTCAGTACGTGACATTTTTCTGCGCGCGGAAAAACCAACAAAAACGCCGGAGAAAAACAAAAGAGCGTGATCAACATTAGTAACGAAGTAAACTATACACAAGAAATCGCAAAACAGCGACTTTTTTAAGCATCCGGTGCCGCTATTCTAATTCTCGACTGAATTAAATTATTAATTATTCGCACTCCTATTAAGAAAACTCAAATCTACAGCTCTCGGCGTTTAATTAATATTAAAAAAACAACAACAACAACAACACCACGTTATACGACCTAATTACACGAAAAAATTACTTCTAATTTTTGTTCATTTTTTTCCCTTTGTGAATACGTGGTGAGGGGGAAAAAGGGGGTTAAATTAGTCGCCCTTCAGACGAGCATCGTATCTACTTCCCTATTAAATGGCTCCGAGTCTTTGCCAATGTTTTCTAATACCATTTGGCATTAATCTGAGCAGCTGTTCTGAGAGCACCGTTGCATCAAACCGCACACGAATACTAATAGGTACCATATTACTTGTAATAAACGTGTAGACATGTATCTGTCTGCCAATAAATGTGAACATTGTGTCAATTTTTCAGACCTACAGCTCACGTGCTGATTATTATTATGTCCAGCGCGCTGCTCTGCTGCGGGTAATTGTAAAATTCATCATTTCTCCCTTCTACGTTTTGCTTTTCCTCATTGGCTGCCTTATCGTCATTCACTTGTTATCCATTTCGGCGACTATCGTAATGTAATTGCATTAAAATAGGTAATATCTCCTGGTGTACGTTTCAATGAACATACTAAATCATGAACTTGGAGTGCTCTAGCGGTGCGATGAAATTGGAAAAGTGTCTCATCATTTTAATCGCCAATTTGCGCTGTTTCGTCGTGATCGCAGGCAAGACGAAGGACTTTGTGGCCGATGGTGATGATCCAGGGGTGGAAAATTACAGCTATTTGAACGAGAAAAAAGTCCAGTTCGGCAAATCTACCGCTCAGGTAAGGGATTTTTTTTATTACTCATTTTATCATTTTTTTTTTAATTTTTCAATTTTATGAATTGCTGAGAATTTTTTATGATTTTTTTCCTATTTATTCAAACGTGGTTTTTCTTCATTCTCCCCCTTACGTCCTTCCAAGTCGTCTATTCGCTACATTGGAATTTTTAATTTACAGTATATCAAATTTGGGGTCAACTTACCCGGCTTATTAGACTTCGCAATGTGTCTGTGGTACAAACCAATCACCTTTTTGGACCACAACGTGCTTTTTTCTTACGGTGAGTGCTTCTCAAATGCCAATCGAAAATGCAAACTGATTTCCTGAAACGACAAAATGATATTAATCGTGTAATTTCCTCAGGAAACCAAAAAGAGCAATTGATTTTATGGAAAATAAAAAAAAAGCAAAACACACCCGTGGTGATATTCAAGATATTCAACACCTTAATCATGGAAGAAAAAATACCCAAACTGGTGCCCGGCGAATGGCACCATCTTTGCCAATATTGGCAGGGATCCTCCGGCTTATGGGCGTCGTTCTTGAACACGTACATCGTATCCTTCGGTTACGCCAACGTAAGTACAAGCAGCTGGTCCTTTTCTGTACCTCAAACGAACCTAGCAGAGCTTCCTAATCACGTATCCATTTCCAGACCACCAATACAAACTGGTCAATACCCGCTGGCACGTACAACGCAACCATCAACCATCCCAGAACAAAGGACACCCTCCACGGTGAAATCTACGGCTTCTACTTGACCTCTCTGAACGACACTTTTCCACCGCTCGCTGCCAAAACGCTGACTAAACGTCAGACCGAGACGTTTCCAGTCGAAGCCGAACCTCGAGCTTTATTCTTCGTCGGCAAACTGTTCACCTTCGTCAGACGTATGGTATCGTTGGTGACAATACCGGTGTTTCGTTTCATGCGAGGCCTCATCTCACCTTGGCGAAAATCGTTCACCGCATCCAGATCTATACCGACGACCGGAAAACCGCCAGCGTTTACGAAACTGCCACCGTCCACGGCCACCGAGATCATCACCGACTTACACGTTGAGAGTACGACGACGAAAAAAGCTGTCATAATCCATACGTCGATACTGTCCAAAGGTAACGAAACGCAGAAAGGTCAAAAATCCACCTATAGCTCGGTTAAGGCGCAGTTGCATTCTGATTTCGACAATCTGGAAGATTCGCTGACCATCTACGAGACTGAACCGGATACGGAGTCGCGATACATGAGGAATGCGTTGAACCACACGATGAACGCGCCATCGTCGTCTGCTCAGCAAATCGATCCCAGGGATGGGTTGGTTATCCAGACGCAAGAAAGTAATAAGTTACAGACGTATTTTAACCAGGTGATTGATAAATGCCTGATGCTCGAGCTGACCTTTAGAAAACGCCAACTTCACAAGCAATCACTCGACGATCTGGACAGCGCCGAGGTCGAAACTGATCCGATCACTAGGCTGGGTGCGAGCTTGCAATTCATGCACTTCCTGTACGCTTGTTGTTATTTACAAAATGATGCCATTTTCATATCGTGGGATCGGTCGAAAGCGTCCGTGAATAACGTGCTCGTTCAGAATATCTCCGGGTGCGGTAGTTTTTAGCGTGTTGGTTCGATTAGAATATATATTTATTGCTCGGCTTCGTTTTTTTCTCGTATTCGTTGTAGCATTAGTCGGTTGATTTGGGGTAGGTTCATTATCCATGAGCTTCGGGTGATCGTTGCTGCATAAAATAACATCTTATCGAAGGTGGTATCGTCATCTTGATCGAGTCGAGACCTCGTAGCCTGAAAAAAAAACAATCAATCAATCAATCTGGGTCCATTTTGAAGACTCGAACAGGGAAAGGTACCGAGTCAGTAGCGTCGCCTCTAGTTCAAAAGCTAGGCAACTCATCTTACACCCACTTGATCGAAATTCTCGAGGCTCTTTTTATCAGAAAAATCATTAATTTTATTTTATCGACAAAATGCAATCATTCGTCACAATTTTATAGAATTTTTTAGAATTTTTTCTCACCCACTCCAACTCGAGAATTTCGATTACTTCACTAATCAATTTGATGCACTCTAATCGAAAAATTCTTCAGATTTTATCATCGCGTTGCAAAAATCCTCGCTGCACATAACGACTTGAAAAAAAAAACAAAAACTAGATATCTCCGGCATCGCATAAAAAGTAACTTTTCTCCGACGATCCAGTCTCATTAAACGAATACCTCGCCATTCTCGATTTTTTTTTTTCTATTTTCAACTTCGATAATCGCACACACGAGTTGCGTAATTTGAAAAGAAGAGAAAAAAATCACACACAACTTGACGATTTCATTTGCGAACAAAACCTCATCTTACGGGTGATTGCATCTTGCGAACTAGTTATGTAGGTATTAAGAAATTATGTAGTTCAGTAACGAGCTAGGAAGTGATTTAGAAACAGATAACCCAATCGAATAGCTCCGATTGAGAGTACCTATGAAAAAGTTCGTTGACTTTTGTACCTACTTCTTTTTCGAGTTCGAGGTGAAGTTGATTCATCTATAGGGAGCTTTTTTCAAGTCTCTCTGTCTCTCTTTCTCGCACTCTTTTTTTTATTTTATTCTATTACAAGCGCAGCTATTATTTGCTTCGTCGAGTGGATTACAACGGATGCTATGCTTTTCCTTTCCTTTTTCCTTTTTTTTTTTTTTTTAATCAAACGTGAAAATTAAAGCTGCAAAATAAATTCAATTACTGTGAAAGTTAAGAATAAAGAGTGAACATTGAACAAGTACGTCTTTTTTAACGTCGTGGTTTTTTTTCTCTGTTTTTTGTTTGATTCGACGAGTATCTACGCGGGCTACTTGTTTCTTTCGTTTTGTTTTTCTCATTTTGCGAGGTAGCTATAGTACGTAAATTGGATTTTTGTTTTTTATTTTTTCAACCTTGCAGCGCAGTGCTATGTAGATTTAGGTAGAGTCGTTCGTTTGTTTTATTTAATTAGAAGAATAAAATTGTCGCTTTTTTTTTTTTTTTTTTTTTGTAGATTTAGGTAGAGTCGTTCTTTTTTTTTATTTAATTAGAAAAATAAAATTTTCGCTTTTTTTTTTTTTTTTTTTGAATGAGGAATTCCCTAGTGTATTTTAATTTTGGTTTGTAATTTTTTGATTAGGTCATAAAATATTTAATTATCATAGTAATACTACTAATCATTAATTATTATATGCACTGGTTGATTAATACTTTCATTTCTCGTTTTTTATCCACATAATGTTAGGTATTTTTAGTTGACTTTATGTAATTTTTTTTTAAATGAAAAAATTTCGTTATTTATTCCCGGGAATAATAGACAGAACTTTAATAGAAAAATAATCGAAATTTTTATTTTGTGATTTTTAAAAATTTCAGCAAAAATTATTATCAAAATTTTCAAAAAGGTACGATTTTGTGGATTCATTTTTTCTTTTCAATTTTTTAAAATTTTGATACCTACTTGAATAAATTAATTTGAAAAAAAAATGTAAATCGAGAAGCTTTTGAGAAATTTTAATTTTGATAAATAATCGACCATTTTTTGAAAATTTTCACATCGATAAATCAATTATTTTCAAAAAATTTGAATTTCGATGAAAATTATCAAACTTTCTGAAAATTCGATTTTAATAAATCCATAGATTAATTTCGATTTCGATATAGTTTGAAAGATTTTTTAAAATGTCGATACCGAAGGGTAGATTATTTTTTTCAAATTTTGAATTCAGATCAATCTTCGATTGATGAAAAAAATTGATTTTGAAAAACTGACTTATTTTCAAAAAAAAATAAAAATAAAAATAAAAACTTATCAATTAAAAAAAAAACAACATTCAAATAAATTGATTAAATAATTTTTTCGGTCCATTTTTGAAATCGATTTCGGTAAAACATTCATTTTTCAAAAATTCTAATTTTGATAATGGATCAATATCCAAAAAAATAGATTTCAACTTTCCACTTAATTGATTGATTTGCAAATTATTTCGATCAATCGACCATTCCTAAAAAATTGTCGATTTCGACAAATCAATTAAACTTGTTGACTAGATCATTTTTCACAAAGATCAATATCAGTCTTAGAAAAAAATCAGTCTCGAGGAATCGAATAATTTTTTTTAAAAAATCGAATTTTTCGATAAATCGATTAGTTCCTGAATTTTAGCAAATTTTTCTTTCGGCAAATTGACCATATCTACAAAAAATTTTCAATTCGATAAAATAGATTCACTTTTCAGAAAAAATCAATTGACAAAAAAATTCAATTCGAAATCGATCGCTTAAAATTTTCGTTTTCTCACATAAATCGGTAAATATATTCAAAAAATTTAAATTTCGAGAATCGATAAGATAGAAAAAAAATCGAATAATGTTCGAAAGAGGTAAATTCGATTTCGGTAAAAAATCGATTGGTTGAAAAAAATGAAATCCACTCCGATAAATCATTGAATTTTTTTGAAAATCGATTCAAATTAATTGGTTAATTTTTTTAAAAAGTCGATCCGTCCCCAAAATACTTCGAAAAAACACAATTTTAGCGAATCGATTATTTTTCAAAAAAATTCAATTTCGATAAATCGATTAAATTTCGAAAAAAATCGATTTCGATGGATTTATTTTTAAAAATACAATTTTAGTAAGTCATTAATTTAGAAAAAAAATCAATTTCGATAGGCAGTCGATTTTGGTAAATCAATTATTTTTAAAATCATTTCGATCGATCGATTATATTTTTAAAAATTTTGACTTCCCATGCATAGATAAATTCTAGGGTGGCACTCATTTACACGTGTTGAAAATTTTTTTCGAATTTTTATGGGGGGCCGGGCGTAAATTTGTTAGACTATGTCCCAATATGTCATGAAAAAAATTTCAGCACGATCGATGCATATTAACCCGTGCCCCAGAGGCAATCTTTGTAACGCGCGCGACATCAATACTCCCACGAGCGCTGGTGAGAAACGCGACATACCTCGACGCGGAGAAAACAACACATCACTATTG
>FIZT01015198.1:0-10241 GCA_900065295.1 Paracoccus marginatus | reverse complement strand
AGTACCTACTTATTGCCCAAGTATCGTCTCGCTGACACCAAAAGGCATTTTCACCATTCTTACCCAGCTAGACCCTTTGTAATGTTTCAAAATTACATTTCCAAAATTTATCAATTTTTTTATAGACATTTCACTGTTTTTCAATTTTTCAATGTTTCGAAGGAGCATGCCTACCCGGTTAAGCATGATGTTTTGGCCTTGGAAACCGATCGATCTTGACCATTCCTACCACAAAAGGTCAATTATGATGAGAAAAAATTTTGATAAAAATTTTGGACCCCCTAACGCAAGTATTTTGGAGGTGAGGGGCCAAAATGTATTTTTATTTCTGATGTTTTCATTTTTCGTCATTATGTACCTTGATCAAAATTTCGCGTTTTTTTTAAAAATCGATTCTAGGAGGGTGAGAAAAAGAAACGAATTTATTAAATTTTTTCGGCGTTTTTTTCGCTGAGTTACGGTGTTTTAAAAATTTTGAGCCGCCATAGCCCCCTGTGACTGTAGAGGATTGACCCATGACTTCCAAAGTGGTGTGTTTTTCAAAAAAAAAAATCTACCGAGCGTCCCTGGAATCGCGGGGAGCTGAAATTTTTTGGGAAAAATTTGTCGAAAAATACTCTTATAATTTCTTGAAGTACTAAGTTGAGGTTGCTGAATTGAATTTGATTCCTTCATTTGTCGCCCGCGCCTCCATTCTTTCATGTTTGACGGGTTGAATGTGTGTAGGTACCTAATTAGATGCTAGTTGAGCATTCAACTTTCACATCAGTATTAGGTAACCACTGACTTTTTTACAAGTACCTACTTTTCTCACGTAGATTTGTGTTTTCAGATTCTAAAAAATGAGCGAAACGATTAGCGAGAACGTTGACACGAACAGGGCCCTGGAGTACCCGTTCCAATGCTTCGAAGAAATTCCAACTTTGCAAGAAATGGCTTCGTATCGATTCTGTCAGAATATTTGGCGCGCGAATATTAAATCCGAGGGTACGCCTTTGTTTGTGAGGATGTTTGACGATGCGGAGTTGATAAGAAGGTGCCGCGGCCGTATCGAAGCATTGGTGAAAGATTTGAATCTCCCCAATCCTATTGAAGAAGTGCTGAAGCAAGACACGAAGAAGATTCACGACGGGTTGAAAGAGTGGACGGAATATATGAGTAGAATTGCGAAATCCATCGATGAAAATCTGACACTTGCTGTTGATATCGACTGGTGTGTGTGGTCGTCGGATGGTGAAGTCGACTATCGCCAGAGTGCCAAGAAAGCGTTGAACAGCGGCAGCTTGAACGAGATACATAGATTTGCCATATTGAGTAAATTCTGCATGGAAGACGAGTTGAGAAATATTTCTTCGAGTACACTTATGGAGTCTACCGAGCGTGTTCAATTTTTTCATGGTCCGTTGGAGTTTTATTGGGTGTGTTACCTGAAAAACGAACTGGAACGAATACCGTTGGACGAAGGTAGTACGTTGGTGAAAACCATGGCGCACCGCTGTTACCAACGGTTCGAAGTTTACGGTTTAGAATATTTTTGGCACCGGTTGGGGAACGATGATCGAATTTCTCTCGCTGAAATATTTCTTCGCCATGAATATTGCAGCAACAGATCGCTTCATGTTGAAAAAAGCGATGATTGGATTAAAAAATGGGCTACTTTGGAACGACTGTTTCAGCGGATTTCTTCGTCCAACACCGAATCCATGACAGTTCTCTCCATTTTGTACTTGGAAAAGTCCATGTTGTATTCGCCTTGGTCGCAACATCAGCTACCGATATGGCGTCGTTTCAAAGATCAAATTTCAGACACTGATTTCGCTGATGTAATTCAAGTTGTATTCCGTAAGTTGATTGCTTCTGAGGATAGGATACGTATGTTGATCAGTATGTGGGACACTGCGCACGATCACCACAGGCAGTTCATTGCGGATCAAAGATCGAACGCTATAATTGCCATTTTCTACCAGTATTGTGATCGTACACTTTGCTCGGCGCCAATCGATATGCTGTGGCGAATAATTTTGCAAAAGTCCGAAGGTGAAAGATCAAGATTTCTCAAAGAGCATGCAGACGAACTTGTCTGCACGTGTAAATCGCTAGAATCGTTGCGGAACATGTTGCATTTGTGTATGCCAAGTACCGACGAGCAGTCGCAGTTCAAAAATACATTGTTGCGATTGACGAATCTGCAAAAGACGTGCGTGTCATACTTAGAGCAAAGCAGGCACGCCGATCTGGACGCATGCTTAGAATGGTTGTTCTCGGGCAGCAGTCCAAATGCGGCAAACGACTACAGGAAAGTAATTCTATCTTTGATGACCTGGAAATACAGGGACAGCATGTACACGTCTTTCTCTAGCGTTGCCCAGTGGAACAAACTGAGTCAGTACATCGACAAAACGTACGCCGGAGACGTGCAGTCGGCTTACGACATGAAGCTAATGTTCATCGAAGAAGTGTCGTCGACTTTACAATATGACCGGAATTTTCGCCAACATTTCGACGCCTTGAGACAGATCATAGAAGAGGTACTGCCGGCCCAAGATCTCGCCTACTTCAAACGCACCCGTCTTCACGGGCTCGCTAATCAACTGCGGAGTGGCGTGTACTGGAACGATGAACGGGCCGGTGACGAAATCTTTCTGCAGAAGTTTGTCGAATGGTGTTGCGACCACGATGAAGAATCGATTTCTAAATTCAAAAAATCTATACCTTTCGGTGTAATACTGACCAGAATTGTCAACAGTATAATGTACACTCGCCTCGAAACCGAGCCTAACCTAGAAGCGCTGCTGCACCGTCTCGATAGCTATTTGAAGTGGTTCGTAGGCAGTGATGAGAAAGTCCGCGAGGGCAAATTTCAAGCGATGGAATACTGTGCCATTGACGTTGTAGCATTGAAGGTTAATGCTAATGCGATATACAGGTTGGACACGGTGCCCAGGCCTATACCCCTGCCAACTTATTTTATAAAGACAATGTGTGTGGGTATGACTACGTACCCGCCATTTAAAGCGACAGGCGGGCAACTGGAGAGGGTTTTGAGTTGGTTATGTGACGGCGATCTAGCCGCTGTACGAAGGTTCAGGGAAGAAAGGTTTGGAGCGCAGGGCAAGTTGAAAGCAGGTGCTATGACATGCAGGTTTCCTTGAAATTTTTGAAAATTTGTATTTTTTTTCTTATGGTATTAAAATTATAAAGTAAACGATCTAGGTAAGATGTAAGCGCCTAGTAATATAGAAATTAAATTATTACTGTCAAGTCGTTTCTGATTTTTTTTGTTTTTGTTTTCAATGGTGATGCTGTAGCAAAATCTAAAGTACAATAGTAGATACAATTACTGCTATGTAAAGTTTAGAATTTTACTTCGACGCGTTGGTATTTTGAAAATTCCGACATTTTACACGAAATTCAACGTCTGAGTAAAAATATGGTCCCGAACTGTAAAATTCCAGATTTTGGAAAAACCTATCGAAATCGGTTGAAGGGGTTACCAACATATATCGATCGAATTTATAAGTGCAAAAGTAAACTTTTGAAGGTTTTGGAGCATTTTTGAGTTTCTGGAATTTTCCAATATTTGCTGGAGGCTCCAGAACGACTCGAAACCGCTCCTAATCGATTCGGCGGGTCAAAATTAGGATCTACACCAAATTTCAGTTTTCCAGCTCAATTAGTCGAAATTTTCTCTTTTTTGACATATTTTTAAGTAACGATAAGTCCAAAAAACGATTTTCAAAAATTCACCAAAAATCAGGGAGTGTAGCTTAGCGCTTGAAATTTTGGTCCTGACGTTCGTTTTACATGCTCTATCAATTTGTCTTGGTTTGGCGTCAAAATTTTTTTCCCAGGTCAGGTACAAATGAAGGTGTGTTCAGAAGGAAATTTTTGTTTTTTGAAAATTGAACTTCAGAGTCACACTGAAGTGAAAAAATGAAATTTTTGAGAATTCCAATTCTTCATTTTTGACCATTTTTACCAAAATTTTCATGCTTGACAGAACACTAACGTATTCAGAAAAAAATGACATGAAAATCCCGATAAAATACTTCAGAGGTTGACTTGGAATCTTACCTGAGACTTTTTCAAATTCTGGAACAATTTCAATCGGTTTTGGCGATTGAAAGTTTGGGACCAAAAATGCTGTGGTGAAAAAATCTGAAACTTAGCTTTCACCCTAATTTTGATACGCAGAATCGAATGCAAGCACTTACGATCCATTCTGGAGTCTCCAGCAAATTTTTGATACTTCCAGCGGACTGAAAATGCTCCAGAATCTACCAAAATAGGTACTATACGTTTTTTCGCGTGTAAAATGCAATCGGTGCATTTTGGTGGCATACCATGCTGATCGATTGAGACAGGGTTTTTCAAAAATGTGGAAATGTCAGATCTGAGCTCAGGATCCAAATTTTATCCGATCGTGTCATTTTGAAAGAATTTAAAATTCCAAACTATTCTGGAGGCTCCAGAACGGCTCGAAACCGATTTCAGTCGATTTGGTGGTATTTCTTGAAAAATTAAATATTTTGATTTTTTTTTCAGAAAATTGAAACTACTTTTTTTTTGAATTGAATTGAAATATAAAAAAAATAAAACAATAATGAAAATACTTATTTAGTAAGGAAATGTTGAGCCACATGAATGGGCAGACATACTACAACGCCATCGCCACCTTGTGTTACTTTCTCAGTAACTAGCCTATATACTATACTCACCATGTTGTGCATTTTGTGTGCCCTATTGTTTTGCATTGTCTTGCTTTGAATTGTGACTGCAACCTCAGCGTTGGAGGAGAATCGAGAATCGCGAGAGGGGAACTGATTTCAAACTGGTTCCGGTGATATGTGAAGTTCACCCGTCTCACTTTTGAAAGCTACTCGTGCATTGTAGGTAAGGGTAGATAATTAGTTTCGCTTTTCTTATGGGTATACCTGGGTATACGGTATACCTTCGCATGTATGTTGAAGCATGGTTTGTTATCATTTGCGGATGCTGATTTGATGACACCTACGATAGTAAGTGTTTGTTTCCATACAGCCTACACCTGCTTTGTATAAATCTACTCATAATTTGTGTCGCGTCGCGAATGGTTCTTCTCGTAAAAGGTACGTAGCATCAGTTATTTGGTCATTGTGACAATCGTGACACCTATGGCTTGAATTTTATAAAATGTATGTGTATGTGCCTACGTACAGAATATATTCAGTTCTATTCTTCGATTTGGTAACGATAAAATAGTACTTCTACTTACACGCATCCAGAATCTATTAGTCACTATAGAACTTAATTTTAGAGTTGGAAGTAGGTAGCTATTCATTGTGATACATTTTACATTTTTTTTTATACATTTTGGGTTTGAAAAGAAGCGTTGACCAGGCTGATAGTAGGCAGGAGGCAGCGTGTCCCCAATTTTTGAAAATTTCGTGCCAGTGGGAGAATTTTGGTTTCAGGCATATAAAAACGTTTTTCGACATGATTCATTGAAATTGTAATAATTCAAAGTGCACCCATCTAATGTAATATGCATGTCGATAGCTTCAGTCGGAGAAATTTTGATTGAGCAAATGAGTTGCCATTTTTTCTTCAAAATGGTCATCTCAAAAACTCAGGATATCGGTAGTTTTTCCCAATGAGAACTTCAACCTGTGGGTTGATGGGTTAGTGGGTTGAAAAAAACAATTACCTAGGTACTATAGAGCACGTAAATTTTCCAACTGAAGTCTTACTTCGTCGACTTGATTAGTACCTAAACTTTCACTCTTGATTGTGTGATTTTCCACAAACACCGCCAATTGGCCATTGAGACATCCATCAAAATATTGATTTTTTGAAAAATGAAAATTTTCTACCAAAAATTTGTTAAAATCACTAGGTATTTTTATCCAATTTCTGAAATGTTTAACAAATTTCAAGATTTACTTTTTCAAAAAGATTGTAATCAACTTTTTACTTTCGAAATTATTTTTTTGAAAAGAAAAATCAAATTGTTTGTCCTACCATCGACCTCTTTATCAAAAATGAAAAAATTCAATTACCTACATTTACTTACTGAAAAAATTATTTTTCGAAAGAATTTCATTGTTTTTCAACATGTTTATATTACGTAGGTAAAATTAGGTACTTTTGTTGGAATTTCTAAAAACAAGTGCCTATTTTTCAGTAAAATTTCAAATGTAAATTTTTTGGGGTTTTCTGCGAGTAAGCTCGACTTTCAAAAAAATTGCATCATCTGGCTTTTACTTTAGCTTTCAATGTGGCCAATTTTTTTCTTACGTGGATTTTTGTCTTCGATTTCAGATCACGAAAAATGAACGAAACGATGGCGAAAGACGTTCGCACGAACGGGACGCTGGAGTACCCGTTCCAGTATTTCGAAGACCCGCCAACTTTGCAAGAAATGGCTTCGTATCGATTCTGCCAGGATATGTGGCACGCTAATATTAATAATACCGACGAGAATTCTATATTGTGGCTGATTCTTCACGATGCGGACTTGAATGCGCGTCGCCAGCGTATCAACGCATTGGTGGAAGACTTGAATATGCCCAAATCTATCACAGAAATGCTGAAGCAAGGCGCGAAGAAGACTTACGACGAGTTGAAAGACTGGATGGAATATATGAATAAACTTCCTACGATGAAGTTTGATATGGATTGGTGTGTATGGTCGCCGAACGGTGAACTCGACTATCGTAGGAGTAGCACAAAAGTGTTGAATAGTGGCTACTTGGACGAGTTACGCAAATTTACTATCTCGGCCAAATTCTGCATTGAAGATGAGTTGAAAAAGTTTTCTTCGAAGACGCGCCTGGAGGCCTTGGAGCGTGCGATATGGTTGAACCATAGGTCTTTGGAAGCTTATTGGATGTGTTACCTGAAAAACGAACTGCAACGAATACCGTTACACGAAGGTAGTACGTTAGAGAAGACCATGGCAAGCCACTGTTACAGGCGCCGTTACGTGCAAGGCTTAGAGTATTTTTGGCATCGCTTGAACAACGATGATCAAATTTCTTTGGCTAATACATTTTTCGATGACTTGTCCTTATGGACTAAGAAATGGACTTTTCTTGAACGATTGTTTTCTACGATTTCTGCGTCCAGTTCCAGATCGCTGGCTGCTTTTTCCGTCAAGTACTTGACGATGTCCCTATTGTACTCGTCTTCGACGCAGCATCTACTGCGCATATGGCATCGGTTTAAAGATCAAATCACAGACGGCGATTTCTCTGGTATAATTCTAGGTGTATTCGGTGATTTGATCGCTTCTCAGGATAAGATGCAAATATTGATTGGTATGTGGGAGACCGCGCACGTTCACCGCAGGCAATATCTAGCGGATCGCGGGGCCCACCTTATAATTAACTTTTTCACTCGTTATGCCGATCGAATTTCGACTGCCTATAGTCGTCGGAAAGATGCTCCTTGTTCGGCCGCAATCGATTTGTTGTGGCGAATAATTTTACTGATCCCCGAAAGTGAAAGGCGAAGATTAGTTGAGCAGCATGTAGACGGGCTTGTATGCACAATTCCATTGCTCGAATCATTGCGAGCAATGTTGCATTCGTGTCTACCGAGTACCAGCGAGCAGTCTCAGTTCAAAAATATATTGCTACGGTCGACGAAACTTCACCACACATTCGCGTTGTTCGTAGGACAAAGCAGATACGTCGGTCTTAACGCTACGTTGGAATGGCTGTTCTCGGACGGTGGTCCAAATGCGGTGAACGATTTCAAAAAAGAAATTCTAGCATTGATGAGTTGGAAATACACATCCAACGTTTTCGCGAACTTCTCTAGCGTTACCAAATGGAAGGAACTGAGTCGGTTCATCGACGAAACGTACGCCGGAGACGTGCAGTCGGCTTACGACATGAAGCGAATGCTCGTCGAAGAAGCAACGTCGATTCTACGATATACCCGGAATTTCCGCCAACATTTCGACATCATCAGGCAGATCGTAGAACAGGTACTAACGGTTCGAGATCTAACCTACTTCAAATGTTCCCGTCTTCACGGCCTCGCGGAACAACTTCGGAATGGCGTGTTTTGGGACTTCGAACGGCGTGGCGACGAAATCTTTCTGCAAAATTTTGTCGAATGGTGTTGCGATCGCGATCCAGAATCCATTTCTAAATTCAAAAAGGCTATACCTTTCGGTGTTATACTGACTAGAATCGTCGCCGATGTGATATACAATCGTCTCGATGATGAGTTAAATCTGAAAGCATTGCTACGCCGTTTCGATACGTATTTGAAGTGGCTCGTAGGCAGTGATGAGCGAGTCCACGAGTGCAAATTACAAGCAATGGAGCACTGTATCATTGAAGCTGGAATGTTGAGGGGGGAACTGACACGGATTGCGGTGCCAGAGCCGATGCCGGTACCATTACATATACATAAGGCACTAAAGGTCGCAATACGCAAACGCTCGTCGGAGTGTACGAAAATGATTCTGGTACAACATAGAGTACGAGCGATGTTTTTGAGTTGGTTATGTGATGGCGATAAAGCGGCTATGCGAAGGCTTAGGGAGGAGATTGCGAAAGCGCGTTTACCAGAATAATTTTTTTTGTAGCGAATTCAAAACAGGTGAGGTGCTACAAAATAGGTTTGATTGAAATTTTTTGTCAAGTAGCATTTGTTTTGACTGATGAACTGTAATAATACGTAATATGTGACTTTAGTACCTACATACCTGATTAGGTATATATCTAGTAAGATGTAAGTAGTAGCATCCTTATTAAAATTACTGTTTACATGGTTTTATCTTGGATTTTTTTCAACAGTGTGTTCTACGAAACTAATCGTTGAGATGAGAAGATTGATTTATGATCATATTCTTGATTGATTGATTGATTGATTGGATAATATATCTGAGTAATTTTGTAATACTTATTTTGAGGATGCTGAACTTTATCACCAACATTTGCCTCTCACTGATCTCTCACACTAATCCCCAAAATTACCAAAAAAAAAAAAAAAAAAAACTTGAAAAAAGTTGTTGGTAATTTTGGTGTCAATTCATCAATTGAGAATTTTATAAAAACGAGTAAAAATTTTGAATAGAATTTAATTTTTTAAAAAAATGATAAAAATGTAAAAGCTAGGTATGCAATTGATTCTTGATAAATTTACCTATAATTTTGAATACCTAGGTAAATTGATTATTTGAAGTTTTTGAAGAGAATCATAATGATCTTTTTGATTGGATAAATATGGTATGAGCTACTACATTTTTTGTCAGAACTATGGTACTTTCTCGAAAAACGCAATATTTATTCGCGAGATAATCACAAACTAAGTGGCCCTTGAATACCTCATAACCTGCGTATGGAAATGAAAAAAAAAATTGGAAATCAATATCAATTTTACATTTTTTTAGAATTTGCAATTTTTGAAGAAAAAAAAATGCAATTTCCAAAAATTGGTACTTTTTGAATTTGTAAATTCGCAATTTTTAAAAATTTTGCAATAATTTACAGTTTTAGAAAATTTGTCTATTTTTGAAATTTTGTGCAGTTTTGTAGTTTTTGGAAGTTCACAATTTTCCAAAAATTTTCATGTTTTCAGAATTTTGTTATTTTTGTATGAATTTTTTTAGGATTTTGTTATTCTGAATTTTTTGAAAATCTTAATTTTTTGTAAATTCGCAATTTTAAAAAATTTTGCAAATAATTCACAGCTTTCAGAAATTTTTAGTATTTTAAAAAGTTTTTATATTTTTAGAAAAATATACATTGTTTTTAAGATGTAAATTTTTGAAAAATTTGCAATTTTAACAATTTTGAATTTTTTATAATTTTTCCAATACCTATTGTGTAAAATTTTGCAAATTTTAAAAAATTTCAATTTTTGAAAATTTTTCAATATATAAAAACTTGTATTTTTTGAAAATTGTCATTTTCAACATGGATACGGTACGTTTTTCCCGTCATATTTTCTAATGCATCATATACCTACAATTTACTGCACTTGATATATTATGAAACTCTAATATGAACAGTTATGTTGTAATTGTTTTGCATTGTCGTGCTTTGCCAGTGTTGCCAGGTGAAAGAGTGGAAAAATCACCAATAGCCTATTCAAAACCCTTAAAAAAATCACCACCATCACCACCCCCTGTAATTTCGGTTAATTACCTGTAATTTACTGTAATTACCTATAATTTACCGTAATTACCGGTAATTTACCTATAATTTACCCGTAATTGTCTATTTTATACATTTTTTAAAAAT
>FIZT01015188.1:5510-25577 GCA_900065295.1 Paracoccus marginatus | reverse complement strand
CCACGCCACCAACACCCCCACATACCTTTTTTTTTCATCAGCATACACTTTTTTTGGCCCCCCTCATTTTTTTATGGCCCCGACTCGGCCCCCCTATTTGAAAATTTCTGGCTACGCTCCTGCTGATAATGGCCATAAAATAAGTTCTGTGTAAAATCATATCTATGCACCTACCTAGTACTACCTACCCATTACCAGTTAGAAACATACCTAGAAATTGAAAACAATTTGTTGACTATTAGTCGAACTTTTACTCAGTAATTTATCAATGGTACGTATACGTATACTCACTTACCAACGCCATTTCCTTCTTAGGTAGGTATACTTTGCACATGCATAAATATTTTCAATTTCAGCTCACGAAAAATATAGGCAAACGATAGTTCATCTGATATTTAAGACTGCGAACATTATCAGTAAAATTATCATTTGAAATGAAAATCAAATTTTAGAATTAATAAAATAGGTAATGAATTATTCAAGTTTCACCGTTTCAAGTTACCAACTAATGTGACAGAAAAGTAGATTAATACCTAGCACCTACCATTACCTACTTTGTATTAGCATCATATCGATGTTTTACCTTCACGTATCTACCTACTCATCAATGTCTTGTCTTTTGTCTGGTGAAGATGATCCAACAGTGAATTGAATGATGCGAATTTATTGTACCAATATAAATAGAACATTTATTGAAATGAAATTTAAAATTAAGGATTCATTTTTATTGAATTAAGTAAGTATATTTCAATTTAAATTAGAGGTGCAATATGCTACATTCTTGCCACAAGCACCCGATAAATACCACTCTAATATGGGCATAAAGTGAAAAATCGAATACCTATAAAATCTCATATTGCCTCGTATGAAAATTTTAAATAAAACATAATACAAACACGAGTAACAAAGTAAGTAAGTAGGTAGGTATATTAAACAACGTCCAATTGAACAATGAAATTTGAAACAAGCGAAATGAAAAACGAATCCTTGATGTTATCGTCACAAAAACACTTTGGTTCTGGTGCAAAAAACTTACATTTACGATAATCTAGATATGCATAACGATACTTGGAATAATCTACCTACTAAGAAATAATAGGACTACACGTGTCTCCCGCGCATATGGAACCACGACAGCATTGGTTCTCTCCGGAACACTTTTCTCCGATGTATTTACATTCGCTAGAATATTTTATTAACATAAAAACCATTGCAGCCAAAAAGAATAATACTGTGTAAAATTTCATCGTGCAGTCCACGTCTACTTTACATACACTTGTACCTACGTACGTAAACAACCAACAATTAGTGCGAAATAAAATGTTATGTAACTGTTCAACAATACCTAACTAAAATGTAATACTTAAAGGTACCAAGTAAATAACAAATAGATAAAGTGAATTTCTACATGAACTTGAACGAAATGAATTTTTAGAATGGTGTCATCATTTGACATAAACGAAATTTGAAGGAAAAAATTCAAAGAAGTACCTCTACCTACCTACCTATACCTACCTACCCACCTCATTATCGCGAGAAAAAATTTGATTCATAGGAAGTGAAGACATCGCGGCGATAACAAACAATAAATTCCATTCCAAGAATTACCATTAGCTGTAAATAGGTACGAGTACATATACGTATAGGCAAGGTGCTAACATTAGATAATGTAGACGATACTTATTTTTCCTAAACAGCCACCTCTCTCTCTGTCACATCCATTCACCCAAATCATTCATGCTCTCAAGTTTGGTGCACACGCTGTAATTCTTCATTAAGATCATTGGCATCACTATAGATCAAGAAATTTCCTCAACAGGTCGAGGGGCAACAGTTCGTCAGTTTTCAAGATGATATTCTACAAAAAATGAAAAAGGAAAAGGAATATTGAAAATTTTAAGAAAATTGCAACTTCGACAGTTGTACGTGAATTATGCGAATTTATTGTATAACATTTAATGATGAAGTGAAATTGAATATTTAAGAATCATTTATTTTCATTACAGTAAAATCTTATACCAATTAAAACATATTTCAAGTTTTCTATAACGTATAGGAATTAATTACCTATTGAAATCTGGGAATAAAACCACCACCGACAAGAACACTTGCCCATATTCTTGTATTCATCATTTTTAATGATTAGTGCACGAAGATGCAACCGTCTCACAAATCTTCGAACAGCACTGTGAATTGGAGGTGCAATGTGCTCCGTTACCTCCACAAGCACCCAAAACGCACTTTAATAACTCCATTGAAGTAAAACTCAAAACAAATAAAAATACAATATAAAATTTCATATTGTCTCGTATGAAAATTTTTATTAAAAGTTACGAATGCAAGCGATTAAGTTTGTATGAAAGAATGAAATGAAATTCGAAACAGCAAGTAAAATGAAAAAGAAACCTCTGATGTTATCGCCACAAAAAATACTTATCTAGTTCGTGTGATCGTGTGCAAAAATACCACTTAGGTACATTATTTTATGATGACCGAAAGTAACAATATTTTTAGGAATTGTATAGGTACTTACTGCGTGTATTTTTTCAACATTATGTAGAAAATTGAATGAAACCATAGATAAATTTATGACTACGGGGGAAACAAAAGAATTATCGTTTGAGAATGAAAATTTATTTCGGAAATTACTTTGCGTTGAGCATCTAGAAATGCCATCAGCCATCAATCGAATACTTAAAATGAAACAAACAAAATTGTGCATATTAGGTAATAGGTACACTTCTGTTTTTCATTTTTAGAGAACATAAAAGCCTAAATTCGACTAATATTTCATAAACCACACATCGTTGTCAAAAAAATTATAATATTCAAGAGATGATTAAATTATATCAGTACTTACGTACACGTTGAATAAATTAGATTTACGAATTATAAATTAACGCGATAAAAATAAAAATAAAAAAGTTTGATTGAATTTTAAAAAAAAAATGAAATCGTACAATCAGAAAACATTTTTAAAATAGTAAAACACGAACCTACCTACAGTTAAATAAAAATGTTTTCAGAAATATCACATTCAAATTAATTCTACTATATGTTATGCAGACATGCTAAAAATGGTCAAAAGTCTACTAATTTAGACACATACTCCGCGTCGTTGGATTTCTTCTTGACGTGTGATATGTATCCTAAAAGATGTAACTCTTGCGTAGCAAGGTGAAAACGGCGACTGAAAAAATAAATATAATCAAGATGAATACTTAGTTAAATACACCCTGGCTAACGCATATTCACAGCAACCTTTATACTTACAATATATCAGGATTCACATTATCGTCAGTGAAATTTTTTTTATCCACAATGGTTCTAAATTGCTGCAACAAAAACACACTACAAGTGATAGATGCAAAAAAATAAATAAATATTGGTCACTCGAGATCGACGTACCTGAAACCAATCATACAAATTGATAATACTGCCACACTCTTTATGTAACTTGAAGATAATGGCTAAATCTGGCATAGATTTGAGAACTTCGTCCAGTGTATTCTGATTACAACACTTGCACTACAAAATAATCAACACTCGATTACAAATTTTCATGCTGCAGACTACGCTGAACTTTTTTAGAACGAGTAATACCTCTAAATAAGAGACTGGATTTTCTAAAGCGTTGTTCATGGCTGCTAGAAAGAAATTTCCCATTGCGCTTGAAATGCTGTCACTGTTACTGAAAATGAATAACTCGCGCAGCGGAATATCATCCACTGATTTGAGATATAATTTCAAAAATTCATGTCTTAGAAAACTTAAAACTTCGTTTCGTGCTTCCACAAATTCACTCTGCGACTTCTCTTTACAGGCGTTCATTTTCAGCTCCTTGAGAAATAAAATTATTGATCAGAAAAATAATAAAATAGATGCGGAAAGAAGTAAAAAATTGTTTGGAAAATTACATCAGTAAACAATGCTCTACGCTTCAATCCGGCGCTTTTGGGAGTACTGTTAGTTACTCGCAGAGGACTTCTAATTGCGTCTAAAGGGCTTTTTGCCATTTTAACGGGGCTCTTGGTCGCTTTCGTAGGACTGGTAGGAGTTTTAGCAGGGCTGCGAGTTGATTTGGAAGGACTTCTAAGTGGTTTCATAGGACTTCTTGTTCTTTTTGTAGGCGTGAAAGAGTCAATAGGACTACCGATGGGGCTATTTTTCACTACCACGTGCTGACTTTTTTCTATCTGTTTTATGAAACTCGATAATTTAGAACGAATTGACGATATCTCTCGTTCCTTGTATTCTCTCAGCATACTTTCAACCTAGGGTTTGAAAAATCACAAGATTAAAACTTATCAAATCGGGTTTGATTTTTTAAAAATAATCAATTTCATTTTATACCTCTTTTAAAGCTTGCAGAAGATTGTGTTTTGACGCTATAGCGATGTACACTATATTGGTATCCAACCACTCCTTCCTACTATCAGGATGCATGACGTTTGTGTAAATATCTCGAGTCTAGGATGCCATAAGATATTTTTAAAATGATTCAAATAACGCTCTAAGTGACTAGAATAAATCAGTTGACTTACAGAAGTTGCCAACGTATTTTGTTTCAATGATTTCATCAACAAGCTCAGACACCGAACAGCGACGTTGAATCGAGACATGCCGATTTTAAATTCATTGTAAAGGTGTTTCAAAGTATCCTGCGAAATAACAGTAATTAGAGGGAATCTGAATAAAAAAAAAATACCGAATGAACTTACTTTCACAGAAGGCGATGAAACCGACAACATGACTTCGTTATTCATTTTACGTCTTGTGTTGTATTTTTGCATAGAAGGAAGATCTAAAATTAAGGCGATATCTTCATCTGTGAGGTCATCGATACGATCAAACATGTTGTTATTTTCAGGATTGCAACAGAATGTTGCATGAACCGGTGACTGAGAAAAATGTTCTAATACGCAGAGCTATAAAAATAACAATTAGCCAAGAACAGAGGAGGTAGATCACGGTAACTTATTTCACAACTATACCTTGACATTTCTGATGAACTCTTTCACAGAGAAATTATAATTCGTATAAGCATTTGCGAGTATTTTGAACACACTTGGATCCATATGGAATACACAGTTTCTACCAAGAAACACCTGCAATAAAATCGTATTCGGTTAAATATGACGTTTCCGGAGCAATTTCGCAACACGTACTCACTTCTTCCAAAACTCTATCTAAAAAAGCTACAGATGGTTGAGACTGAAACGGGTAAAAAGATAATTTTGAGTATACATCGGATGAGAATCTTTTTTCGAACGTGTTTAACGTATACGGTACTCCAATCAGAAACATGAATGGAAGACGGTTTCTAAAACAGCTGAAATCACATACTCAATTAATACTGCGTCAAGTTGTGCAATTTACTGCATCTGTTACTGACCTTATTGTTCTTAAAAAATCGTTCAAAATTTGTTTACAAGTAGCTCCAATATCAGGAATAACTACAACTAGATGCGTTATTTCTGCGTCGTTATTTGTACTCCTTAATTCATCCAACGATCCGTAGTTACTTGAATACCAATCGACTAAACGTAGTAGAGAAAATTTCGACCGCGCCAGCAAGTTATTGTCCTCTTCACTTCCGAAAGAATCATCATCCTAAATGACGGAGGTTTTTAGAATGCGAATGATACACACTTAGTTGATTTTCTAATGAAAATTATTTACTTTATCGTTGCTATAGTTGACAAAATCGTGAACGATGGTTTCGATGAAAGTTTTCAACGATGATGTCTTTGATGCATTCAAATGCACCACAAGGCAGTGAGTTTTTTCATCTTTTTCGATTCTTTCCGCAACCGTAGATATCATAGAGCTGTGATCTGGTAAACTGAAACCTGGAAATGTTGAATACATAATTCAGTATTAACTTAATACAGAATTCAATAGTTTTTCGAGCAACTGACCTGTGAATAGAGAAATGATTGGAATACGTTCAACAGTGTACTGATAACTGCCAATCAACTGAATGACATCTTGTACAATATTTTCGCGGATTTTTTCATTAATGCTCTAAAATGCACAGTAATAAGTTTAAAATTCAATCAACTTCTTCTTTGTCTTAGAAGCGTATTCAGGTTACAGGTCCTACCATCAGCTGGTGAGTTAAAACGTCACTTATGTTTTCATAATCTTGATACCACTGCTGCGAATCTATCAAATTGAAGTGATTTACAAGTGCCTTTTTCTTGGAAGTTTTTTTCGGCATCAGTATTTCGAGGCCCTAGAAACACAAAAAAGCGATAAATCCATGAAAGAACGATGAAAGATGAATGAATAAAAAAGTGTCTCACATTATCGTCTGCCATCACTGTACAAATTACCAGAAATAATGCAGATATGAAATTAAATAATAAACTAATTAGACACGGACGATGAACAATACAGAAAACGAAAAAAGAATGGAAAAAAAATGAAAACATGTGTAATCAAAAATTTGGTTTTGATTAGTTTTGATTTCAGTCTGATAAGAATTCTAGATACCGGATACCGGGTTTCCATTTGAAACCGGAATAGTAGTGTTGCCAATTCACTATGAAGAATTTTTTTTATACTTGTTATCGCTTATCAGCCTCATTAAGATTAACGTGAACCAACGGGAAATTCGAAATTATGTGATTCCCTTTTTCCCTACAAGTCTGCTGTCCCGCTTTCAAATGGAAACCCGGTAGATACAGGCTGTTTGGAGCAACTTCTCGTGTGACTTCTCCCCTACTCGGTGAAAAAGGCGCGTAACCAGTGAATGTTGAAATTGACTAATTTTGATTTGAGCGCGTCGGTTGGTTCGTTGTCCCGGTTTGAAAGGAACGCCGGTAGGGGAGATGACTATTCTTTCGTTGTACCAACTATACATAAATACATACATATACTGAATTAAAGCTTCAACCGAAGTAGTGATATCAGAATGTTCACACTTTGGAAAATGAAAGAAGAATTACAATATGACCTTGGCCCTGTCGCGAAGATTTCGCGAAAAAATTATTAAATAAATGAATGGAAAAAACTAAAAAAACAAAATGAATCACGAGTATTCAGATTCAAAAATTCGAAATTTGAATCTGAAAAAACCAAAACCATTTTGGTTTCGTTTCAATTCTCAAGTCCTGTGTTTTGATTCTGATCCTTTTCAATCTTGATTCTTGCTGCGTTGAAGAAATTTGGTTCTGATTATTTTGTGATTGCTCATTGCACACATGCCCTTTCGGCTTTCACTTTCACCGAAATATCGCTATTCAGAAAGACGTGTTTTAAGAAGGCCATATTTTTCATTGCATCGATAAAATCAAAAAAAGAGCCTGAAAAAAAATATAAATCCTCAAATGTGGGATGAAATCCCCACCAACGGCAACACTTGGTACTAAGAAAGCCTTAAAAAGATCTGGGGGAATGCTTAAACTAGATACTAAAGAGACATCATCTATACCAATAAGTAGGAGTGGCATCGGCATTTACCAGTACGACTTCCAAGAGCTTATGGTTCAATCATTTTTTTAAAGCATTGTACTCAATTCATTATTGAAAGAAATGAAGAAGTTCCCTCGTATTATAGTTATTTCAATTTTCGTTGTCATAACATTATACTTTTTTGATTTTAATCGGGCAGATGAACCTTTGTCTGAGGTAGCTTATCTAAGAAATCAGGTGAAAATTTTGAAGAATAGTATGAATCAGCAGAGAGCTGCTTTTCGAATACGCGCCCGAAGGATGTACCGAAGAATCGTAAACACTAAGGGTAAGATACCTGTCAATGTTTCAAATTCGGTAAGTAGGTACCTATCTTGCTCAGTACGTTTATTCTATAAAATAAATTTTTAATGATTCTAGATGATGTTCTCGCAAAGCACAGAGACGCCCTCGCAAAATTTTTAATGGACGCGGATAATAAAAAACCCCTAAGTATGTCGTATTTTCATCTTATGCATATTTCTTCCTAATAAAGCGTACTTCAATTAATTAGGTAATCTGTGAAAAACTTACTCGTACATTTACTTTATTTGGTACCTATTGAAATACTTATCCTATAACCAAATTAATGTTTCCATGTTTCAGATTTTTAGAAGCAGCATCAATTCCTATCGTTATTCCATCAATTTACTACCTACATCACTTTTCCAGAAGACGAGCGTCTAGGATACGGTTTTCAAAAAATTCACCCTGCGCTTATAATCGATGGGCCAGGTGGTTTCTGTCAAATAATCGCCATCCCAATTAGTCATAATCGTTCGTTCAGTAAAATAGTGGTACCCGTCAGATTGCCAGATGACGGAAACAGGATAAGCTACCTATTGTTAGACCAACCGCAATGCATAGATTACAGGCGTGTAGTGATGTATTGTCCAGTACAGGGAATTGAAGCTTTACTGGATGAGGACTGGGTCAAAATATGCGAGAATATACTCGGTTTTGCGAAAAAAAAATCTACTAAAATGCTAGAATTTGGGTTTTTTCAGAAAACGTGAAATATACGATGAGGATGACAATTTAATCAAAGACCTCAAACAAGCTATAATCGGGCTTACTAAATCGACTAAACGATGATGAACGGACGTCGCAGGGATTGACCATAGATTCAATAATTATAGTAAATCTAACTACCTACCTAGGTAATAAGTTCTGAAGTTTTAAAAAAATTTAATTTTTAATTCCACTTTTTACCGAGGTCCCGAGAACCCATATTCTTGAGGAAGCTTCCTCAAAAAGTTTTTTTGGGGGAAACGGGGTCCCCGGCACAATCTCCCCCCCCCCATCAAGACGGTCCCGGCACAATTCCCCCTCAAATCAAGATGGCCCCGGTACAATATTTAACATTTTCCCAACTAACGTAAAAGCAAAAAAATACAACTTTTTCAAGCTACTTATAATTTCAATTTTTTGAAAAAAATTTCTAAAAATTTCCGTCATTCGCTTCGCTCGGGCTATGAAAACAACAAAAACGCACTATTAAATGTTGAAATGAAAATCATCAATAATTTCAATTTTTTTTTCAATTTTCTCAAAATTTTTGCCTTCGCTTCGCTCGGGCTATAACAGCAGCGACCAGATAAACCCATTTAAATGTTGAAAATCTTCAGTTTTTTTCAAAGTGAAGTATGGGAGTTGGGAATTTCGAGAATTTCAGTTGGGATTTTCACTAATTCTCCTCCCCTTAGAAAATATCTTCGGTACGTCAGTGTCACTGTTATTGAGAGCTGCAAAAAAAATGAAGAGGGGTGCGAAACAAAAGTAAAGGTTGCTGGAAAAATTGGGGAGGGGCAGACAAAATTGGGAGGGTGTCTGACAAAATTGGGGGAATTCCTCGAAAGCTTTGGGGGGTCTCGGCACCTCTGACTTTTTATTACGTAATGTAAGTGTCCTAGTAATATCAACTTTTATTTAATTTATTTTTCGTTTTTTCGTTTTTTTTTCCAAACAACTTTATGAAAACGCTTTAGTCGAAGTAAAATAATTTTTCTCGCAAAATGTTTTCATCATTTTGGTGGTATTGGTAGCTCGCATCAACGTTCAGAGAATTGAACTCAACAAAGAGTAAAAAATGATTGAAGTTTTTTGAAATGAATTGGTAGGTCTGAGGTGAGTGAAGAAATTTCTTGTAGTTTTTGTTTAAAAGTTGAAACTTGAAAGTCAATTGAAGGTATGAAGGCATAGAAAAAAAACGAGAAATGGTGGAGCTAAAACAAAAAAACTATTTTTTTTTTGAGTGCGTTGACTGACCTCGCGAAGCTGGAAAAGGAAATCCTCAAAATTTTCAAAGAGCGTGGCCACCTATAATATGTAGGCTTTGTGGGTACGAAAAACGAAGTCGCATAAAAAGAGTTGAAAACACCGTCGAGTAACTATTTCGAATAATTTTAGACTCAGACAACTGCACAAACAATAAACCAGTGGAATTACCAAATTTAGAAGGAATTATACTTACAATTAGTAGAGATAATGAGCATCTTAAGGTAGAGCATTCTTCGTCAGTTGTTCTCTTTGTAAGTAGAATTTTAATTAAAAGTCAGTGTTCGTGAAATTAATCGAAAATCGAATCTCAAGTATAAGAAAAATCTACTGCAGGTGGGGGTGTCAATTCCATTTTAAGCATATCACAAAATTCATCCGAGATGATTCGATTCAAAGTTTCAAAATTTTTTAATTAAGGGCTCTCTTCTTTTATTTTACATATCTACATTATTTAATGCATCAACTCGAGACCACAGTCACAGATTACGATTTTGTTTTTCTAATTCTGTTTACAGAGACTAATAGCTTTAGGTGTGAGATGTATTCTGTCAGTATCGGTATTCTTTTACAAACAACATGTATGGGCATTAGGATCTAGGATGTCGCGATGGATGCGCCGCTGTCACTAACGATAAGAATACGTAGGTACCTATATCCAACAGATAATTTTTTAAAAATATTAAGTAAGGTGAGAATACGTCAGTTTGACTTTTAATCTAAAAATCTGCTCCGGAATTTGCTTAATTTTTTCTTAGAAATCTTTTTCACCAACAAATTTGATCGATTGAAAAAAAGATTAACGTTTGATTAAATTAAATTAATTAACGAATTAAAACGAACTTATTTATGAGTTAAACACCAAAGATTAAGTAGTAATGGGATCAGAGCTCAGCTTATCGTTTTTTCCGTCGTTGTGGCCAATTGGTCATAAATATCGACAATTTTTGTATTCGAAGTACAAAATTATTACCAATTTATTGCTTCATAGGCCAGTTCCAGTTACTCCAATTGCCCCAAAACGTGTAGTTTGGAGTTGTAGTAATGTGTAATCACACACCAATACACTCGATACCCATACGGTTTTTATTAAAATTAGAGTCAATGGTGCAATTTGAGTAACTAAAACTGGCCGCCCCAATGCTCGCTATTTCAAAAATGGGCGCTCTTTCTTTTGGGCTCTCACTCCGGCTCATTCGGCAACTCTTCCATCGCTGGTTAAAACAGTTGCCTTCCCTATTCATTGCAGGCACTCCGTTGAAAAATTCTCAAATACTAATTAAACTTTTTATTTTTTGATAAAATTGAATTTTGAAGACGCCAAGCAGTTGCTAGGTACAAAGTCTGAAAAATAAAAACTGTATTTTTACTTGATGTCATTATTATGCTCAAGGAAGGCAATGCTCATTCGATTGGGTGCATTAAGGTACTTCGATCGCTTATTCTTCAAAACATAAAGTGTCACTCACGTCAGATATTTACATATAATTTGTATCCAAGAGTAAAAAAAAATTCTAGTTTCAAATTGTCTCCTCTCCTCCGAAGCTACAGCGAATTATGTTTTATTTTCATAGTAAGCATGCAAAATAAAGTACCTATACGAGTTCATAATACAACGCCGCGCACAAAAATGACTTGAAGTTTAGCAGATTCCTTTCACTTTTAGAAATGCCGAGTGTACATACCTACATATGTAGAGGTTCCATTAACCGGTGAAAAAACCTGAGCGCCGTGTACCTACTTCGATACAATAATATTATGCTTCCTGTTTATAGATTTCTTAGGTAGCCTGAGTAAAAGATCTCTTTATACTGGAATTTTCAACCCGACAAAGCTAAATTGTACCGCCCCAATAAAGCAATAAATCTTTATTGCCTACATTAGATTGGATGAGGATCTTTACCTTCTCTGAAACCTCGCTAAGCATATACGTATGTACATTAGTAATAAAGCTAAATGACGTATTTTCCGATTTAACTCGATATATGTACGTATTTTTAAATGCAATAGCGCTGTATAATATACTGGAGCGGTTACATGTAAGTTTTTTAGTAGATTGGGTGGGTAATTAAAGCGGGTTTTAGAGGTAGGAATTGTTCCTTTTGTTTCAACTTTTAAATGTTTCATGATGAGACGGTTAAACTTAGTTAATAAGAATGGATTCGATCATCGATGGTAAAATTTTCCCTAGAAATCAATGCTTCGAAAAAAAATACACTAAAATAAAGAGAAAAAACGAAAACAGTGTACCTAAGCTTGTTGTACTTTAGTAATATAGAAACTCTTTGTACCTACAGTATTTATTTAGTCAATTAGCGTGTGTTCAAGGTGGTTTAACCTTTCTGTACCGAATATGTAAATGAACGAACATACGCGTTTGGTTTCAAGTCTTCGTTCTTAAAAATAAGAATTTTTACAAGATTATTCAATGTTTAAATTTTTCAATAACTACGAAAATACTAAGACTCAACAAAAGTATACCTATTTGTTATTTTTTCAATGTTTTAATAACATTATCGTGCTTTACCTATACATAATATGTAAAAAAAAGTGCATCATTAGAATGAGGTAGACAATTTTTTTACCAGGTTAAGGGTACACGTAGGTATAATTTTCGATATCGACCACCCAACAAAATCCATTTCGTAACTTACCTGTTTGAACAAAAGTGAACCTTTTTTCTCGTTTCTTTTTCAAAGTGTTTTAGATGGTTCATGTAGGAAAAAAACGAAAGCATTTTTTTTTACCTTATTTCGGTATTTATTCAAAGGTTCCCGAAGGCATTGTAAACCAATCTGCTAATGCTATATAACCTTGTTGTTTTTTTTTCAATTTTTATTTTTTACGGGCACTTCGTTTACGAATTACGACCACAAAAACGTTTTGGCGAAATGGAAATTTCATACCTACTAAGCTATTATTTTCAGATCTACCATCTATCTGATTTTAAAAGGAGTCGAAGCACCTGTCTGTAGAATAATACACTTTCACAAAAAAAAAATTGTTGAGGTCTGATTGAAGTTTTTGATTCACAAAACGAGAAGATACTTACAAAATTGAAGTATACCTAGAGCAGATTTTTATAAACGAAAATATGATTTTTGCCAAAAACATAATGGATAGGTACGAGTATTTATTAATATCAGGTAGTTGTCTGATTCTTTCTTGAATAATAACGCATCGTGTCACTTTGCACCACGTACCAAAAAGCACCTAAAAATTAATTAAATGATTCCTACTCAAGTATAGATACTACAAAATTAATTTTATTAAAAACCACTACAAGTAATTTCCGACATTGAAATCATCGACACTGGAACTTTCAAATGAATAACCAATAGTAGGCTGAAAAAAATAAACACTGCCCAATAGTGAAACCAGTTATGGTAAAAATACCACACCACAACCTATGGCTCTGCCTACTTTAAAGGTGTGCCATCGCTGACATGAAATCTTCTTCAGGTAGACATCTTGTTATACACACACACACTGAAAAAAAATATTACCATCCACAATCTAGTATCCAGTTCGGTTAGTAACAACTTGCTTATAGTAGTTTCAACAGCTCGGTGTGAAAATCTGCCAACACTATCTTGTTTATTGATGTAATTTGTTATACACAACGAAGGGATTATTTTTCACACAGAGGTGTTTCTGTATAAATCAGGTAAAATTGACATATTTCAGTGTTTTTTTTCCTTCTTAATCGTCCGTTAGTAATTTAATGCCATATTTATAGCTTAATATTTGCAATTTTTCATTTATGCATTTGCACTTTGCGTCGTAATATTGCAAGTGCTACTTTTATCTCGATATTGCCAACCTATCTTTATAATTTACTGTTTCAATGTGCAGGTATTTTATAAAAATCAAAACTATGCTTAAGGCAGTTAAAATGCTTTAGGTATACATAGGGGCCTATATTTTTTTTTCAAAATTTCCATTTGATTGAAATTTTTATTCATCCTAAGCTAAGCTCATTTATTTATCTATCAGTGAGTCTGCAAGAACGTGAGTCATCGATGAGAAATGGTTTGATTGTAAAGAGGATACTTATTTGGCACCTTAATTGAAAAAATTCTTCCAGTTTGAATCACTGGTACTTTTAAAACAAATTCACAATATTATTTTTAACATTTTTATGTTGCATCTGAGTACCAACGCCTAACTTGAATTCAAAATTTCAATTAAAATAGGTATTTATTTTCTTTTTTCGGATACAAATATGTACCTACATACGTAGCTAAGTCTACCACGTTGTTTATTCAAGTGTAGGAAAACTTATTTTTGTTGGATTTTTTGATACTTATTAAACAATATCGTAATTTTATGAATTCTAAGAATGTCACAGTCACATATACTAACGATGATGGAAGCGGGAGTAATAGCAGGAAAAATGAAAGGCGATCCTTTTGAAAACGATGTAAGAATCACCTTAGACGATAAAGAATTATGGGAAAAATTTCGAGCATTAACGAACGAGATGATAGTTACAAAAACTGGCAGGTAATTACATTCACTGATCCATTAAGTACATAGGTACCTATTTATTTACTGCTGAATATTCAATGTTTCAATGATAATTACTCACAAGAAAAACTTGTTGATAGAAATTAAGAAATTCTATTATTGTAGGCAACTAAAAAAGTAGGTACTTGAGAAATTTTATTGTTGGTAACTACAAAAAATAATGTTTCTTCATTTCCTACGCCAGGTTACTCAAAAATACCAATTTGTATGCACAGTGCACAGTACGTACTTCCTTATTTGAGGGGGATTTTCTTGTATTCCCATTCCTTCCACGCAATATCTCCTTATGTAGGTGCTAACTAAGTAATTCTGCGGGAAATTAGTACACCTATCCACTCAATCATATTCTGCCTACCTAATTTTCATAGGGATTTTTCGTCGTCTCGTAACTTATGCAGTCAATCAGTCATCATTTCTTCGATAGGTAATCCGATGGAAATTCCGCCCAATTTTCATTTCACCATCGGTACAAAATTATTTAACCATTTCCGCTGAATTTCAATACGTTGTAAACTATTTAAAATGAAATATTCAGTTTCTCCACACTGTGCTAATTGAAGCAAAGCAGTTGATGGAATGTTCATACATCATCAACCGTATAGTTAAATATGATTGGTAGATTGCAGAGGGAATAATGAAATCATATATTTTTACCAGTTACTAAGTAGGTGTAAATTACTTGTTAGAGTATGTGTACATTATCTACCGTTTGGCGTTTGTAAGTTTAAATGAATAGTTAGCACGGTGGTGAAAATTTTTACCATCGTTTAATTCTTTTAAAACAATGGATATTAAATGTGTCGATCCTGTATAGTATAGGTACTTGGTAGATTTTTTCCAAGTACATGTACACGTATTATGTCATAAATAAATAAAACACAAAAATTTAAATCAATATAGATCCATTTTTGTAGAGAGAGATTAGCTTATTTTTTTCATCGTTATTCGTCCATAAGCTTTCCCTTTTTCTCATTCCGCGTACCGAATGTTTGATAATGATGGAAGGTATACAAATAGGTATACAAGACGTGTCCATTCTTTGATTTTTGCGTTTTTCTTGGAATTTCTAGGAGAATGTTTCCGGTTGTAAAAGTCACTGTAAGCGGTTTAGATCCGGCAGCGATGTACACTTTACTCTTGGAGTTTATTCAAATTGAACAGCATAGGTAAAATCGATCTTTCTATAATATACCTAGGTAGGTACACGGTTTTGAAATTGTTTCAACTTAAAATGCGAACAACCTTCAGATGGAAGTACGTTAACGGTGATTGGGTTCCGGGTGGCAAAGCTGAACCACCCCCTCAGCACGCTGTGTACGTCCATCCAGAATCTCCTAATTTTGGGGCTCACTGGATGAAAGAATCTGTATCGTTTGCCAAAGTTAAACTGAACAACAAGCAAACTTCTAATGGACAAGTAAAAATAAATTCAATTACATTTTACATTACCTACCATCGCTATAAATGAATAAATTTCAAAACATTATTAATTATTTCACAGGTTATGCTGAATTCATTGCATAAATACGAACCTCGAGTACACATCGTTCGAGTCAGTAGTGAGCAGCAGAGAGCTTTTACGTTTAATTTTCCCGAAACTCAGTTCATCGCTGTAACAGCTTATCAAAATGAAGAAGTAATTTTTTATTCATTTCATTTTCACTTGGACACAGATGATTTTTGAATTTTCTTCAATGTCTACAAATTACAATTTTAAAATTATCTTTTGTTCGTATAGGTGACGTCATTGAAAATAAAATATAATCCATTTGCCAAAGCTTTCTTGGATGCCAAAGAAAGAACTGAAACACCTGGAGCATGTCACAGAGACTCGAACCAAGAACAGTCTTCTTATTCTGACTGTAATACCTATTTATTTTATTCAATTTACACGCAATGAAACGATGATTAATTTTTTTAAATAATTTATTTAAACTCGTTACAGGCGATGAAAGGTCGATGCGTCGTACACCATCTAATCATACACACGGTAAGTTTTTTTATACTTTGCCTGTTATTGCGAGAATACCACATATCTAACACCTAATAATAAAAGTTACAGAATCTTCAAACAGCGTATGGATTTTCCCTCAATCTACTACAACGGCAAATTTACCTTCTGCCACCGAACACTCTGTACATGCGAAAGAGGATCGTTACGACAAACATAAAAACAGGTTTTCTCCATTTTATCGACCAAGTAGCCAATTGTGCTATCAAAGACCTTTATCGCCGGCAAATTCACCTGCAGGTAAAATATATTCTCTTTCAATTCAGTTATACATCAATAGGCAGTTCAATTCATCGTCAAATCGATCTAATTTTGAAGGAATTTGTACTTCTGAATCAGAAGACGGCGATATGCAACAATCAACGTCGAATGCTGTCATATTTTCATCCAATCACTCGTGGCCAACTGAACCCATGGAAACACCGGTAACCCTGACTCCTATTCAGTCTCAGATCACATCTTCTGCTTCACCAACTCATCTATCAATGCCATCGTCAACGAATGCGAATACTACCAATGCACCTACGACCACGTTCATGAGTTGGTACCCTTTGTCAGATCAATCGTATCAGTTGCACCATCCTCATCACCACCATCACCACTACCACCAACCATTGGATTATGTTCCTTTACCAATACCTCAGTCGCAATCAGAGTACATTAATTCTGATATGATGCACAAAAATACTTTGTCTTCAACGTCCAATCGCGAAGAACATAATGCCTACGAATGTAATATTGAACAACGTTTATTCCCGAAGAATAACAATACTGTTGAAATGAAATCTACGTCTTCTTGGGCGCCTACAAGTAATGGTGATATGTGCTTGATAAAAGATTTATGATCATTGAGCGTTACCAAGCCCACACAGCGATTGTTTCGTAATCGAGGTGTCTTCAAGTGATATTCGCGTGTAACATTGTTTACCTCTGTAGAATTATTTTGAATACGTGTCATAGGGCTAGAACAGAAATTTTGATAATTTTAGGTAGCTTGAGTTTTTGACGAGATAAATTTGTAAAAATTGAAAATAATGATTGTTGTAATGTCTGGGTAGTATACCTATCAATTGTTGATTGTTATTTTATCGAAATATTTGTATGTTATACGTTCTTAATAAAGTGACTACCTACACCTAATTATCAGGAAGTATTTTTTTTTGAAAATAATTTATAGCCCTAAAAAAAAACATAAACTCAATCATGCATTTAAACTTTTGAAAAATTATCGTTATTCAGACATGAGAAATCGAATCAAGGAATCACAAATAATTACATATTAGGAAAAAAAACATGGCGATGATTTTGTAGTTTTTTAATATTAAAAATGTACTGCACTTACTTACTAAAAATACATTAATTTAATTTTTTTAAAATACATAAAATGAATAATTATCGAACGTAATCGAAATAACAGAACTCGGAATTGTACTCGTGTTTGCATTTCAGGAACCTTGAAGAATTATCACAAAAATTGAAACATTCCATACTTAAATTAAAAAATTAAAAATAAAAATTCCAGCAAATCATCATCCTAAAAGTGAATTCATTTGCTTCCATCACAATTTGATCCTATGCACCTCAGATTTACCCCTGAAACATTGAAGCGATAAAAATAGGGAATAAAAATTATGAATCAATAACGATAACTCATTTTGAAATGAAAACCTATACTTTACCGATTGTTACGAAAAACTTTCAAGAAATGATCAACTCTATCGACACGAGTAAGAGTCTTCAAAAATTCTTCGTCATGAGTAATGACAATAAGTTGAAAATTTTTTTGCGACATTCTCCTAACCACAATGCTGAAAAAGAAAAGAATAGCCATTCAATAAAATTTATTCTGTTTTTTTAGAGAGTCAGTAGAATGAAGTTTCAACTTACTCGGCTAAAGCTATACTCAAACTTTCGATATTTTCACTATCTAAATTTGTGGTCGGTTCATCTAAAGCGAAGATACCACAATTTTTACTGAATGTCTCTGCTAGCGCCATCCGAATAATTAAACAAGCCAAAACCTAATGAAAACAGCCGTAAAGTGAGAAAATGGCAAAAGATCACCGGTTATCATCAAACATCAATATTATACCTTTTGTCCAGCACTACATCTCCCTGGCATATCTAATTCGGTACCATTTTTAATTTGAACCACTCGATAATTGTAACTTCTCCTTCCTACGTGATAAATATTAGCCTCTTTAATATTCTAAAAATTCTATTAATCAAAAATTTTGAAATGAAATTACCTCCTGCAGTGGGCTGAGTTTCATCGGTTTTAATTTCTATCGTATCTATATCGTTTCCGCGATAAATCTGCCTCCATAAATCCCGAACAATCGTATTGATCATTCTCATTCGCTCTTTGTGGAAGTATATCATAGCCCAGTCCATCGCATTTTCGTATTGCTTCAAATCGTCGATCGCCATCTCCAAAACCTTCGTAAAATTTTTCAGTTGGTCGTTTTTTTTTTTTTTTTCAATTCACAAATAATTCATTTAAAGCTCACGTAGGCGCTTACTTTTAGAGTAACAACACTTTTCCGATAATTTTGCTCCGCATTTTTATGTTTATCCGAGTTCAATTCGAATTCGGATTCTCGTATCGATTTTTTCAATTCGAATTGCCTACCTTCGGCGACAGATTTCTAGGAAGCACAAGTAATTTGCGTCAGCCGAAAAGTAATAAATGAGCAAGTTTTAAAAAGAAATAATTTTTACCAGTTTCTCCAGCTTGTCTATATTCTCTTTCAGCTTTGTTTTTTCACGTTTCAAATCATCTACCGTTGCATCGCCAACCTTGCCTTCCAACTCGGTAATTTCTCTTTCTAATTTAGATATCTCATCTCGTTTCTCTCTGAAGTGCAAATTGTTTTCGAAATCCATTTTTTTGATCTGTAACATGAATCATTATCAATAATCGCTTCATCTTTTTTCCCATCAAAAATTAATTCGAAAATTTGAAATTAAATTTACCTCTCCGGCTTGGACTAACTGTTTAATGGATTGAATTTCTTTTTCAATACGATCACGTTCGCGATTATTTTCTTCTTTCGTTAGTTGCAACGTGGCTAATTCTTGGCGAGTTTTATCCAATCTACTAGAGCCGCCTCTTTCGTCGTATTCTTTAATAGCTTTATGAAGACCAGAAATTTCATAAAATTTTTTGTCAAATTCTTTCAACTGAAGAAGAAAAAAATAATAAAATATCAAATTTTACCAACTCAAAAAGTATTAATAATGATAATTGAGATACTCAGTACCTTTTTCATTTTCTCTTCAATTGTCATTTTATGATTCAATTTCATTTTTCGCAAATCCTGGTTCAGTTTTTCCAATTTTTCGGACAATGGATTGAGTTCCTTTTCCAAATTGTTCAATTCACTTTCCAACGCAATCGTTGTCATTCCTAGGTCATCCAATTTGTCACTCAGCTCCTTTCTTTGTTGTACGTTTCCTTTCGTCTAGAAAGTACATTACACATTTTGTGAAAGAGCTCAATTAAACGGATCGATTTTCAAAAGTTCAGTGAAACGAACTAAAAATTACGTAAGTGGATTTTCAATACGTAGTAGCGTAAGTATACTTACTGCCATTTGTTTGGTAGTGACCTCATTTCTCCGTTCTCTAAGTTTACTCAATTTTTCATGATAACTGTATAAAGCCTTCTGAGTGCTCTCCAGTTCTTTTCGACATGCGTTTAGTTCAGCTTTAACGCTATCTTCTTCGTCATGGGCTTCCTGCATCGTTCTTCCGATTCCTAAGAATTTGGGGGGGGGGGGGGTTATAAA